>PVPY01000312.1:896-67582 GCA_002982035.1 Fusarium algeriense | reverse complement strand
TATTCAATTAATACGGTAGTGGCAGAGCAGAGTTAGACCCCAGCGCGCTAACATTTCTGCGCTATTTCGATGGGGCCTTGTCATATCCAATGATTCGGATCATGTCCCCACCGCACAGACATTTAGGCGAACTTTCCGTCCTCTTGGCAAAAACGCCAAATTCGTTGTCAACGGCGGTGGGACAGGTATGGTGATAGCGTGACCAGCGGAATTGGGCGCTATTCTCTCAAGCATCTGATATGTCGTTTCTGTTCTGTTTTGTTGTCTCTCCCACGCTTTGACAGCCACAACTGTTGGTGGGTCTGCTATCAAGTGCACTGCATTGAGAGAAGAAACAGATCACCAAAAATCAGACCATATTGTTATCGATAGTCAGAAGGAGGTATAAACACGAGCTGGTACCGGTATTATCTTCATCAATGCATAATTGGGCGCTAACTACATTATCGTTTCCCCCATCATCGCGACTATCGCGTATCTAATGAACTAATCTGCATGCAGCAAGGATCATTGTTGAGAATGATCCCATTACATGCTGGTGCCTGAAGCACCATCAGTTGCCAACTGATGCTTGCGCGCATTATCCTCCATACGAGCAATTCGCGAATTCCTCTTTGCCTGCTGTCTGCGACGCACAAAGAACAGAATAGCACCAGCAATCAAGACAACACCAGCAATAGAACCAATGACAATACCGGCAATAGCCCCGCCGCTCAACTTCTTGGAACCACTAGACTTGCTCTCAACTTCAGAAGCATCAGAGCTTTCACTTGACTTGGCAGGATGAGTTGCAGTTGGGCTTGGACCAACAGTTGCACCAGCCGCCTTGTCATCATCGCCTGGCTCGGTGGCGTTGAAGCAGGGGATCTCAAACTTGAACTCTGACTTTGTGACAAAAGTGATGTCGGCGCAGGCATAGAAGGTTTGGTTATGCGGTGCGTCCCAGTCGGCGCGGTAGATGATCTGTAGAGTTGCGTTGTCGCCAGCTGAGACCTTTGATGGGGCATCGGGGACTTGGACGCAGGTGTGACCTGGGTTGAGGTCTGCGATGCTCTTTTCCTGGATCAACGTCTCAAAATCATCATTCGAGGTAGGGTCTAAGACAGTTCAGTTCAGTTCAGTTCAGCTTCCATGGTTGAAGGGCATTGTCAAGATGGCTTACCGCCCGAGTAAGAGATGCTGATCTTGGCATTGTAATAGTCATCTTGACCAACAAGAGAGACAGCGCCGCCAGCTAAAATGGCCAAGTTAGCGAGACCTCTATCGAGTCAATGAGAAATGGATTCATGAGCTGACGTACTCATGGGAAAGTCGGTTCTGTTCCCAGCAGAAGCTCGTGAACCGCAAGGAGCCTTGTTATCCATGTCGCCCGACCAGACTCTGTCCGGAGGCCACATGAAAGCGGCAGGTCCCATGTCTTCATCCTTGACAGTGGCATCTGTCGGGATGTCATCTTGACTAAAGGCGAAAGACGCTAGAGTTAGAAGAAGCAGATTCTTCAACATGATGATTGAGGCAGTTGAGCAAAAAATACAACGGGTAACTTGCAGAGGACCGTAGATGCTGCTCTCTGGTGACAATGAGGGGAAATCATGCTCGTGATATACCAACTTTCACGGCAACACCATTATTCGCAGCCACATGTGACGGTGCGGGACTTTTGAACCGCCAAGTACACCCTGGACCCGTTGAGGCAACAGAAATGCACTACGACTTCGCCGGTCGACATCTGATTGACCCATCCATCAATTCGTGCAGCTCATGTGTCACCCCAAATCCGGTGAACGTAAATACCCCCCTGCTTATCAGATGATCAGATAAGATTTTGATGCATCCCGACGTTCTTATTGGTGAGACACCCACAATAAAGCGTAACCGAGGACTGCGACTAGCTTCCTTTTGGTATAACGGCCTGATTTAAGTTTGCTGCGATATCGGATTTGCGGATTTATGGGTGAGGTTATTCGGTCTAGAGTATGCACTATAGCTTGGCATCAGGTCATGGAATTGTTAACCTGCCAATCAGTGAGGTTGAGGGTGTAGCCATGTCCTCGGTATTCTCGGGATGCAACGGACAATTGACCGGAATGCAATTTCCTGTTTGCGCTGGACATGGTCAATCTTGTGATCTAACCTGACTGAGAAAAATTGGCTTGTGGCATTGAGAGCGTGCAGATATATAGCCTCGTTCCTCCTCCCATCTGTCTCTTCCCAGTAGCCTACCAGACACAAGCTTCACCTTCCAAGTCATCCAATCGCTAGACTTCACTCGTTCAAGATGCATTCTCTCGTTGCATACACTCTTTTGGCTTCTGCCACTCTCGCTGTCGCTATTGACCCCCGCTTTGAGTACCCCGACACTGTCCCTCTGGTTAAGCGTCAGCAGCCTGGTACCCCTCAGTATGCCTGCCACGAGGACTGCGGTATGTAAACACCTCACTCACAACTGATGGGCTCTTCTTGACAGTTCTTAGGTCTGTTGATCACTCTCGCTCGTGATGATAAGGGCTTCTGCGATAGCGATGAGTGGAATGAGCGCTATGGACGCTGCATGGAGTGCGCCAACACTTACGGCATCTGGAAGTACTACGGCAGCGGCGTAAGCAGAGTTGCTGAGCAGTGTGGTCTTACTCCCAAGCCCAGCCCCTCTGGCTCTGCTGGTGGTGCTTCTACTGCCGCTGAGGAGAAGCCTTCTTCCACTGCTGCTGAACAGAAGCCCTCTTCTACTGTTGTCGAGAAGCCTGCCACTACTGAGGTTGAGGAGGCCAAGACCACTAAGGCTGAAGAGCATGCTACCGCTACTGAAGAAGCTCATGAAGAGACAACCTCTGAGCACTCTCATCATTCCACTGAGGAGGCCCAGCACTCTGAGGCTCATGAGCATACTACTCTTGCTACTCATGCAGCTGAGACAACTCATGCTGTTAACCCTACTGAGACTCATGCGCACTCCGAGGGTGGCCACACTTCTGTTGATGAGATTGGAACCGTTGGAGTTACTGTAAGAGATCTTCATCCAATATGACCGCACTGATAACTAACATAACTTTAGGCTACCTCGACTCCTGCCCCATCACATGTCATTGTTAATGGCGCCGTTAAACAGGTCGGCTTTACTGGTGCCATGGTTGTCGTCGCTTTCGTCATGTGCGGTCTTTACTAGGTACTTGGCAGGTAAAAGTATTTGAGGGGTTATTTTCTGGTGGTTGAGAAATGACCGCATGAGTAATGGACTTATGCTGTAACTGGATGTCGAATGTTTTTACTTTTATATATAACTTTAATTGTACATTTAATACTCAAACAAGAATGCTAGTTGTCCTTGTCTTGGACCATCAATTGCGAAACCCTGTTGAGCAGATTGATAGTGACTGAGAAATATCTCAAAGCGGAATGAGCCTAGTTCTTGCATTATAACAAGAGTAAAAAGCTAGTCTCCTAACTTGACGTGAAAATGAGTTATATTGGCAAGTCCATGGGTGCCGTCGCGCGGTAGTAAGTAAATAAAACTTAACTACCTTTCCTACTCGGTCAATCTTGACATGGCGTCCAATGGGGTATTTTCCTATACATGCTAGGTCCATTGGGCAACAGTAATATATTAAAGATATCTAGTAATTGTCTCTTTTACGCGTATCGTATTCCGAGATCCTACTGGGTCACAGAATAAAATCATGAGCTACTGCAAGCTGTAACCTGTTATACCTTGATTTGGGCCAAGGCCAATTGACTTTGCATTTACTAACCAAGAAATGACCTGAGCCAATAGCAATGCCATTATGGTATCGCCTACTTCAAAGGCGAGTGCTCAGGGAGATGATCAGCGACTAACATCTGCTGAAAGCAAATAGTCAGCACTTATCAGGTTAGGCCTGACTCCTTCTTCACAAACCAGGATGACCACGTATTCACTGACATCACAGGAGGTCAATGCGATTATGATGAGAAATTCAGGATCACGATTTTCCAATCAATTGAGCAGGAATGAGATGGAAAAGATAGACCCGAAACTCTTTTTGCGCCGACGCTTTGTTGATCTGACATTTATCAGGAAATAATTGTCGCGAAAGTGGTATTTAAAGCAGCTGAAACTTGTAGTAGTGTAGTCCCAAGCTAGCTGCCAGTAGAATGAATGTCAGAAGTAATCCGAGAGAGTCAACAAGTACATAAATCTCTAGAGTTTCCTTCCTAACTTTATCTTTCAGCTCCTCCTCTCATCAATATATTGATTCAAATATATACTATACAATGTAGGACGAGGCACGCATTTAAGCGACGATCCTCAAGCTTACAACTTGAGCATATTGCTGGCCGCTCTTCTTCCTCCGGCTCACTATCCAAGTCCAAGCTACCATTAAAAACATGCACTAACTTCTGAAATCGATAGAACGATTTCAACTTTGGATCGACTGAGTCTCATGTCTCTCAAAAAGAGTACTCAGCTTTAGAAAAGAATGATCATGTCCTTATGAAAGGCTGCCCTTGCAAGATCGTCGACATGTCTACCTCTCGGCCTGATAAGCGCGGTCGAACCAAGGTCCACTTGGTGACTATTGATCTCTTCACTGGCAAAAAAGTCGAGGACATTAGTCTCTCCACCCAGAAGGCTGATATTCCTGAGGTCACACGCCGCAAGTTCCAGGTGGTATGTATCTTGAGCCCTTCCTTGCAGTAAAGAGCAGTCTGTAAGAGTGCAGGAAGGAAAAACTGATATCGAATTTCTAGGTCGACATCTCGGATGACGTCCTGACCCTGAAAAACGATGACGGTGAGACCAAAGACCATGTCCACATGCTTACTACAGACCTTGGGGATGAGATCAGGGACCGCTTTAATAACAAATGAAGACACTCGTAAGTTGAAATACCCAGCACTAAGGAAAAGCAAGTGATGGCGCTAATTTGATTCACAGATGTTATTGTCGTTCCTTCTATGGGGGAGGATGCAGTTGTTTCGCTCAAGGAAGACTGAAACTGATGCTATTTCTTATACTCGAGCCTGACCCTCCGGTGCATACAGCATGATAGGATTGAATAGCCGATCAATAGTATTGACGTTCCATCGAGGCCCATCTCCAAAGCAAACACAGCTGTAATACAGCCTGCACTTGACATCTTCCAGTGAACAGTGCAAGACTGAATTCTCCAGCCCAAGCGCAGCTCTCCTCAGAGTTTCTAATCCCTCATCACCCATTGCCTTGCTGATTCGTTTCTCAATCCCAACACAAGACAGCCACTGATCTGGGTCTTTACCGTTGGATCGATATTCTGTCTCGATGAGATTGCATAACACCAGTCCCAGATCCCTCTCTGCCGCGACAGCATGTGCTTGACTGATGGAACCAGTCTGCTTGTACTCAACTCTTGCCTTTGCCATAGTCTCAATGAAAGATGGCTTGATATCTTGTGTCGCTTTTGAATGGTTTAAGCCTTTTTTGATGACGGATTTGGCGTTATGTTGTGTGCATAGTGTCTGATAGTGCTCCATAACAGACCAGAAAAGAAGACCGGCAAAAGTTTCCGCACCTGAACCCAGATAAGGCAAGATATCTTGAGGAGGCAGTGAGACGCGTAAGTAATGCAATGGGTCTAGCCACACGCTGCAATCCAGGCGATAATGAGTCGTTGATGAGGGGTTCAAAGGCAGAGGATTATCAATGAACGCGCTCATTAGATTGTTGGGAACAGCAACAGTAGTCCCTCCACTCAATGAATCAGTATTAATACAAGATTCTAATTCCGGCGAGAGACTCAAAGGAACTTCCAAATCGGCAGCAGCTGCGAGTTCACGAAGGATGTCTAGCATCTCAGGCCGCTCGTCTCCATGAGCTGCATCAAGTGCTTTCTGGATGCTTTGCTTGAGACGGGCATTTTGAGCTGCTAGGGCTCGGTTAGTTTGGGCTTGCCGCTTGCGAAAAGCAGCTTGTGAGCGTCGACCTCGCTCTCGACGGCGCTGAAGAGGTCCAAGTCAGCTGCTAGATAAAGATGCGCTCGAAAAGTCAAAGAACTCACAGTTAATTCATCCTGAGGTTCCACAGCACCCATTCTGTTAGTTACGATACTTTAAGGGTTCTGAATTCGCCGAACTTGAGTAACTTCTGTCAAGATTACAGTCCAAATATTGGATTTGTCAGATTGAGGTTATGTCGTCAACCTGGATGCCCTGATCTGATTGGGTGGAAATTGTCACTAATTACCCCGATCACGTAACCGGCGGATATTGGTCAACCCGGTCGGCTTCTAATACTACAAAATCGCTAGGGGAGAGGTTACGTGTTCGGAACAAAAGATTTTTACAGCAATTGTAATTTGACTAATAGTGTTATCCCGAATTATTCTCAAGATATCTATAAGATGAGATCCCTTCCCATTCAAAGATAAATATCAACATTCCAACCGCATTGACCTAGTATTCTTTTGAGCTATACCAACAAGACAGTCAAAATGGTCAAGATTGCTATCGCCGGAGGCTCGAGTCGTATGTGATGACTTTTTTACTCCACTGTTACAAGTATTGACTGTCTCCAGAACTTGCCAGAGAAATCCTCGACAGGCTTGTCGCAACTGGCAAGCACGATATCGTCGCCCTTGTCCGCAAGGTATGCCTAAATGATTGCAAGCAAGAGACGCTTTCGAAGTCTATACTAATAGCCGTAGGAACCCTCTGCCTTTCTTGAGCTCCCAGGTGTTACCTGGATTCAGACTGATTACAACGACAAGTCAGAACTAGTCCAGTTGTTCCGCGGAGTTGAAACAGTGCTCTCCTTCATTGGAGTTCACTTGGACCTGGGAAATGAAACTCAGAAGCGAATTATTGACGCAGCTGTTGAAGCTGGCGTAAAGAGATTCGCGCCATCCGAATGGGCAACGTGAGTCTTGCAACAGACAATGGCTGTTTAGAAAGTCTTGTATTGGCTGACGATAACCTCAGAGGATCCAAGCTTGCGGACTGTCTCGACGTAATGTCATGGTATAGTGGCAAGATCGAGATTAGAGAGTATCTCAAGAACCTGAACTCCGGGAAGAAGGTAGTCAAGACCAGATCATCTCTCTGTTGCAGAGACTAACCAAGTTTGTGATAGGTTCTCGAGTATACACTGTTCCAGCCTGGTGGTTTCATGGATTACTTCTGTCACCCATTCAAGACAACAAAGTACATCATTACCACCGTCGTGAATGTTGACTTTGTCAAAAAGCGTGCACTAGTTGTCGAGGGCACCCTTGACGATGAGATCACCTATACAAGTGTCGAAGATATTGCAAATGTTGTCACCAAGGCTATTGACTTTAACGGCGAATGGCCAGTGACTGGGGGCATCAGCGGTGATCGAATCACGATTCGCCAGCTCTTGAAGATCGGAGAAGAGCTACGAGGCAAGTCTGCAGATATCACGAGAAAGTAGAAGAGTACTGACCTGTATCAGGTGAACCTTTCGTCATCGAATGGCTTAAGATGGAAGATCTTGCAGCCGGAGAACTAAAGACCGATAACTATCCTCGATTTCCATTCCCATCGGTTCCTCAGGATCAAGTTGAAGCTTTCTCAAAGATGGTGATTATTGGGACTCTGACTGCCTTTCATCGTGGAGCTTGGACAGTCTCGGATGAATGGAATCAGATATTCCCGGATTACAAGTTCACCAAGGTTGATGAGCTGTTGAAGTCAGCATGGCATGGCAAGAACTAAGCTTTGCTGAAATTGAGAGAGTTCTGGTAGGTCAGAAGAGCTTCTTATAAGAAATAGGATAGTCATAGTTAGTATCGAGTATATTAAAGGTAACATGGAGTTGATAAAAAAAAGTCGAATCGGTGACCAACTAGCATATCTGCAAAGCCTGGAGACAGCAGGAAAGGTGCCCGTGGCCGAAATAATTGGCACCACGCAGACTATACCATCATGTAAGGAGACTGATTACTAAACCAAGCCTCAGCCAAGACTCATCAGCAAGGTGTGAGGTTTCACTAGCTGACTCACAGCGCACGATTTTACCGAAAAGAGTAAGTTCCAGCTTCGATTAGTCTCCACCCAAATCTCGATATCGTGTTCATTATTAAACCCAGGGAAACCGATAAAACTATTTAGATCGATGTCGTCCCCAGAATTTCCGGTGAGGTTCTTTTTGCTGAATTATTATTCTGGTCTGGTCTTTCAAACCCTTCAAGCCCTTCTTCTGTTGTCCTTACTCCTATTCCTTTCCCCGTCACTCAGTAACAACTTCCCTTGCCAACAGCTTCACCCAGCATGTCCAACTATCTCAACTATTATCCACCTCCTGGTCCTCCGCCTGGAAACATGGCGCGCCAGCCACAAGGATATCCTCCGCCTGGATACACGCAACCCATTAACCAGCTCGCACCTGGACCTTCTACCTTAGGACCGCCCAGCTACTATCTTCGCGTAGGCTTCACAAGGCTTCCCGCCAAGTTTCACATCTGGAATGTAATGACCCGCGGCGGCACCAGCTGTCTCGAGCTTGGACCTCAACTAAGAGGTCTAGTTGCCTACTCTGCAAAAATGTTCTCCAGCAGCAGACTCAAAATCAAGGAGGGTCCATATGAATCTGCAAATTTACCCATCTGCTCTATCGAGAGCCGTCATACCTTTAGTAGTAAGAGCACTATCACCTTCGATGGATTTCAAGCAAACTTCGTGGAGACGAGCATGTTCAGCGATGGCGCAACCTGGCCGTTTGATGTCGAGGTCAATGGTATCTCTCAGAGATGGCAGTGGAGGAAGAAGAAGTCCCCGGATACATCTACACTCAAACAGATCGTTAATGCCTTTTCTGAAAGTGATCTTGGGGGATGGGAGCTTGTTCCTGTGTCGGGCCAGGTCTGGCCTATGGCTAGCTTTGAGCCATCTGGAGGGAATACATTTGAGGATAATGCAGCACTTGGCGTTTTCGAGTTCCACGGCCCGGCTGCTGTTGGCCAACTGGGTGATATCTTTGCAAATGTATCTATTGCTATTCTGCTTCGCATCATATCGCAGCATTACATCAGCAAGATCGCAGCGTTGGCCGCCTCATAGTTAACGAAAACCTGATTGGATGAGGGATACAGGCTTAAGAAGCATGGGGATATGCCGTGATTCAATCAAATTACCTTGTTGCGTACAAATCCTTCGTCCTGTTGCAGGGGTTCAAGCAGAGGCCGTTCTATCCGAGTCCACTTCACAGAACATCATGAGACAGCGCTGCCATCTGTGGACTCTCTACGGTCCTGCTGTCTCTTGACCGAGTAACGTTACAATTCAGTCTCAGCCGAGTTTGATACATGTTGGAAGGTACCGTGGGGGCTGAGCCACGAACGAATTAGAGCTGCATCGACTTCAGCTTGTCAACACCAAAAAGCAATATTGACCGGGGTGGATTTGCCCCGCACGCTATCCCTTCTCTAACTGATAAGGCTGCTGAGTTACGATCACTCGCGAATTGCTCTGTAAAATCATTATTGATCGCCCAATATAGTTTTCCTGACAGAGCTATCGTGTACCAGCTCCATTATCAATAATAATTAATCTTCAAAGCTTTCACTTTCACTTTCGGCTTCGTAAGCAATGGGTAGCATCTTATCTCACGGTTATGCGGGAGTTACCCAATCTGCCTCGACTACTACTTCATGGCTTGGGTGGCGTTCACAAGCAGCTGACCGCATGATGAAGGGCACCAAGACACTTGAAAATCAGCCTTGGGGCCTCCAGTTGTCAGCCACGGCCCATCCGCCAAACTCAGCTCTAGAACTACCTTCATATTCCTCTTTTAATCCAGCGGCTTTGGTATAGACTTGGGTTTTTAATTCTCATCATGCCACGGGAATATAATGACTCGGTCATTTCATTCAAGACAGACTCAGAGCCTGAAGATGAGAGCGAGATAGCAGCGCTTGAAGATTTCACTCAGTCGCACGTGGATGTTGACTTCTCCGATGATGAGGGATCAACCTCCACCGTGATACAAGTTTCTTGGCGACAACCATCACAGACCCTGTAAGCCTTTAGTCGATGATATAAAGTTGAGTTGTGACCCAGCTTTACTAAAATGCCTCAGCATCAGAAACCAGGCCCGAGAGCTCAAGATATCATCAGATTGCCGTATATGCGACCAACCAGGACGACCAGAGGAGCTCATCTTCTGCAGCGGCTGCGGAACACCATGGCGGCCGGCACATAAGAAATGTCTAGCAAAGACTAGAGCACACACTCCTAGACGTGTGAGGCGTAGATCAAGTCTAGGTGATGAAGAATGTGATGAAGTGGATTACATCGACTATGTCTTCACTCGATATCTTCTCCGCCCGCCTTCACCGACTTCAAGACCAGAATTACACGCAAATGACGTAACCTGTTCATGGATTGGAGTTCCTGTACTTCAAAGTGTTGATCGACCACAGATACATGTTTGGAGTCGGCTTCAGGATCTGATACAAATGTCGCGCACGACCCGAAAGCGTCAATATCCTAATTTGATATCTTTTATCGGTGATACCGGGTCTGGGAAGAGTACCTTGATACGTACAATGATCAAGATGGCTCGACCTGAAACACCCAACGAGGAGTCTGTTCCAGTGCCTGGGTTGCCAGAAGATCGATTTGTATCGACGAGCAGTGATATTCACGCCTACGCCGATCCGCTCACGCTGTCAACTAGATCCCCATTGGTTTATGTTGGTGTGTTTCGATGAACTATACTACTATACTGAGTAACTAACAATAGTTATAGATTCGGAAGGCTTTGTTGGCTCCGATCGTCCTGTCTCGCAAGAAATAGTTACAGCATTATCCGAACCAGGATGGCTTCTCCAGTGCAAGTTTGGCACGAATGCTGCGGAACACCGAGTACAAACGGTCTATCAAGAAAGACAAGATAAGCTACTCAAGAAAGTGAACCAGTTCCTAGATGGGGCCGAGACTCGAATCAATGTTGATTGGGGTCGCCTGGACTACCCAGATCCACGATCATCTGTGGTCCCAAGAACATCAAGCGGACGAAGACTGTGCCGTGTTCAGCACAACACCAGAAAACTTATCGTCAGCAATCTGTACCCTAGGGTACTCTATGGCTTCTCGGATGTTGTATGCTTTGTCACGACGAATGGAAGGTCTTCCAACACATTCCTGAGCGAACTTATCGATTGGGCTCAAGAGTCGCATGACCGTATCCTGAACCAGAGAATGAAGCCTGCTCTGATCATTATCATCAACAAAGATGTAGAAACAGGCCTCTATACGAGCTCATCCTCCGACCCTACCGAGCAACTGCTTCGGAGCTTTCAGAATACCGAGCGTTTCGAGAACCTGCAAGCTCTTTGGGAGGAACGAGAGCATCCCATTACAAACACGGCCGACCTTCTGCGGTGTTACTACAGTGACTTCAAAGTCGTCCTCATCCCAGCCCTAACCCGGAAAAGCTCGCCGGCCGAGGCTGTTGGCGTCAGTAAAAGCATCAAACAACTTTACGAGACGATTAGAACATCGGTTGCGAAAATCCGTACCGCGAAAATCCACAACGGTACTGAGTCAGACTTGGCGACACTCAATACTCACTTAAACAGATCCTTGACAGTGCTTGGGCAAGACCTTCGCGCTGCACTAGATCTTCACGATATAGTCAAGGAGGATTCTCCGATTCCGACTGAGCTTAGTGATCATATGGCAGCAACTCTTCAGCAGATGTGCATAGCTCGCGGCTTCGATAAAACGGATGAGATTGGAGGCGAGCAAGAACTTGTAGATAGTTTCACTCCGTATGTTGGCACCTGTATCAGTGCGCAGACCAGCTGGATTGAAGACAACGGTATCTTTACTTGTCGCTCCTCACATGGGTAGTGCTAATGACAACAGAGACGAGGAAGACCACTAGAGATAAACTGGTGACCGAAGCTCAACGTGGTCTCCAAAAATTTCGCTGGCGACACTGGCGATGTGAAGCCCTTGATCCTTCAGGCAGACGACGATGCCAGAATTACTGCAATGGCCATGAGAAAGGACATCAATTCAGGTCCGACTCCACCGACATGACCTTTAACAACAGAGGAGACAAATCAAGTGATAGATGCTCTTGGCATCCCGACAAATTTGCGAAGCGCCTTCGAGAAGAGATCGCACGGTCGCAAAGGGGAGGCCAAGCCATAAAAAGACTCACTTCGTTGGCAAGGATAATACGACTTACGGAGTTACAGAGTCAACGAACATGCTTCACATGTCTGTCAAACTGTCCTACCAACATGCTTCCGTGCCAGAGGTTTCAACATGGCATTTGCCAGACCTGTCTGGAACGATTTGCTCGACAGACGAATGGTGGTTCAATCTTGGTAATTGGGAGATGTCCACTTGGATGCGCTCTTAAGACTGGTACTTGGAGCATCAGAATTAAGCCAAAGGCTGCTGGACCTCGTGTATTATCACTTGATGGGTAGGCTTCTCGAGTAGACATTGACTCCGTTGGCCAGCTAATGATTGTGAACAGAGGAGGTGTACGAGGTATTGTGGAGCTTTACGTCTTAAGTCAGATTGAGCAGCAAGTTGGCTATGGTATCTCCATCCACGAGCTTTTCGATCTTGTTGTAGGCACAAGTACAGGGGGTATCGTTGCATTGGGAGTATTCCACGAACGATGGTCAACCCGAGATGCGATCGCAAGATTCCAAGCCTTGGCAAGGCAAGCATTCACTCTCAGGTTTGGTCTCGGCAATTCCTTCATCAAAACCATGGTGCAGCCATTTTACACATTTAGGTACACAAGTGACGGTATTGAGAACGCCTTGAAGGAGTCCTTTGGCAGATCAAGATTCCTTTTTGGACCGTCCATGGATCTTAGGACTAACTTCAGAGCAACAACTGGCGGAAAGGACTGGGTCAAGGTAGGGGTTGTTTCTTGTCTTCAGGGTCGGACACAGCCGACTCTTATTGCGAATTACTCGAGAAACCCAAGTACAACCACAGATGAAGGTGAGCGAGCCCACGACCGCACTTACCTTGGAGGACGTTAGTTTACTTAGCATCCCAGAAGACTATCTCTCTCGAGAGGATAAGCAGTTCAAAGACTTTAAGATATGGGAAGCGCAAGTTACCTCTTGAACGGCAAAGCATGGATAACTAACTCTTCTAGTGCGAGAGCAACATCAGCAGCACCAGTTTTTTTCCAACCCTTCGTTCACAGTAAAACGCAAAGATCCTACGTGGATGGTGCTCTAGTCTACAACAACCCAGTCTCTCTAGCCTACTCTGAAGTCGACAAGATCTGGCCAGACTCTCTTCCACCCGACATTGTACTCTCAATTGGCACTGGAGTGGTCGTGGAGCCCAAGTCCGGAAAGATGAAGACAAAAAGAGATTCAAAGATAGAGAATCTGAAGAAACTCATCCCTGGAGGCTATCGAAAACAGATCGAAGCAGGACTAGGCATTATACAAAGCTCCATGAACTGCCACGAAGCGTGGAGAGAGTTCAAAAGACTGTCGATCCCAGAGCCTCGACTTCGAGGTAACTGCCATCGACTCAATGTCGGGCTAAGACAACGCGTTGAGATGGACGATGTAGGCAAGATGGAGATGCTTCTCGAAGATTGCGAGAAATACCTTTGTTATGATACCGAGATCATGTATTACAACAGAGGTTACAGAACAGCCTTTCAACACCTCCAGACTGTATCGAAGCGACTTCTAGCCTCATTATTTTATTATGTCGGCCCGCTTCAAGACACAATGAGGGGAGGGAAATACGAGGGAAGCATCTTCTGCAGACTGGAGCCCGGATCAGCGTCTGCAAGAAACTTGCTGAGAGAACGCATACGGTTCAGACTTGGTCAGATACCAGAAAACAGTACCAATCCTGTTTATTCCCGCATGCAGCACCATCACGATAGCGCGGGCTTTAAACTCAAGGATTTATCAGCTCATGTGGTTTTTAAAGTTGCAGACGGGACGTATGAGCGGTATATCGAGGTAAATGTGCCTCAGTGGGGAGAGGTATGGGAACCTATTTCGGGATTCTGAGGGCGAAGTGTAGGTCAAAAGACGGGCCGAGTATATACTTTACCAGTGGTTTCGTCTTTATTAGCCGTGAGCCTTACATTTAACGACCTTCAAGCGCACCAATATTTAACTTTTGTTAATTTCCACAAGCTTGGCGACCCTGGTAGGCGTACCCAACGGACCTGAAGACTGCTGATGGTGACCTCATAGTTCAATGTATTATGCTTTTATTAAAAGTTATTGCTATTAGGCTATTTATCATGTTACATCAATCTGTATTCTGCCTGAAACTGTACCTTACTCCCCGCATCCCCGCGGTTCCCCGCGCGCAGCGATAATATCCGACAAGTTCAACTACGGCTAGACAATTGCCGATCGTTCCCATATACCGTATTGCCTCATGTTGTAAACATCGGATCACTGCGTCATTGAGTTTTCATTTGCTCGGCTATGGCGAGCATATGCATGACTCCGCAGCAACCGGGTGGAAAAAGCATCATTAATTAAAAAAGTGAAATAGCAAACTATAATAGAAAGTATAAAGGGCCGCAATGGAACCAAGATTCTTTGACCAAGACCAAGGTTGTTCCATGACCTGAATAACAACATGTTGCTCAACCTTCAGGTCGCTGCGAGCGCTCTGTCGCTTTCTCTTTTCAATGGACTGGCTACAGCTGCTACTCCTTATACCCTGCCTGACTGTACCAAGGAACCTCTGAGCAAGAACGGAATATGCGATACCTCCGCGTCTCCCGCCAAGCGAGCGGCCGCTTTGGTTGCTGCTATGACGCCCGAAGAGAAGGTGGGCAATCTAGTCAGGTTAGAGTCCTCCAAATGAACGTTGGAATGATCCATTCTGACCTCAAGTAGCAACTCGACTGGCGCACCCAGAATCGGCCTTCCAAGATACAACTGGTGGAACGAGGCCCTCCATGGACTCGCTGGCTCTCCAGGCGGCCGCTTTGCAGATACACCGCCATATAATGCTGCTACATCATTCCCCATGCCTCTTCTGATGGCAGCTACATTTGATGACGAGCTAATTCAGAGCATCGGCACCGTCGTCGGCACAGAAGCACGCGCTTTCACTAACGGCGGATGGCGCGGAATTGACTACTGGACACCCAACGTCAATCCCTTCAAAGACCCGCGATGGGGTCGTGGTTCCGAAACTCCTGGTGAAGATGCTCTTCATGTTAGTCGCTATGCGCGATATATCGTCAGAGGTCTCGAAGGCGACAAGGAACAGCGACGTATTGTTGCAACTTGCAAGCATTACGCTGGAAACGACTTTGAAGACTGGGGCGGTTACACGCGTCATGACTTCGATGCTCGTATCACTCCTCAGGACTTGGCTGAGTACTACGTCAGACCTTTCCAAGAGTGTACTCGCGATGCCAAGGTCGGCTCCATCATGTGCGCTTACAACGCCGTGAATGGTATTCCTGCGTGTGCAAACTCGTATCTTCAGGAGACTATCCTCAGAGGTCACTGGAACTGGACACGGGATAACAACTGGATCACTAGTGATTGTGGAGCTATGCAGGATATCTGGCAGCATCACAATTATACCAAGACCAACGCTGAAGGTGCTCTTGTCGCCTTTGAGAATGGTATGGACTCCAGCTGTGAGTATACCACTACCAGAGACGTTTCCGATGCCTACAAACAGGGTCTCTTGACTGAAAAGCTTATGGATCGTTCTTTGCGTCGTCTGTTTGAGGGTCTTGTTCATACTGGATTCTTTGACGGTGCCAAGTCGCCTTGGAGTTCGCTTAGCTTTGACGATGTCAATACCAAGGAGGCCCAGGCTTTAGCGCTCAAGTCTGCTGTAGAGGGAGCCGTTCTTTTGAAGAATGATGGGACCTTGCCTCTCAAGCTCAAGAAGAAGGAGAGTGTAGCTATGATCGGATTCTGGGCCAACGACACCACCAAGCTTCAGGGCGGCTATAGTGGACGTGCTCCTTTCCTTCATAGTCCGCTGTACGCAGCTGAGAAGCTTGGTTTGAATGCCAATGTGGCTTGGGGTCCGACACTTCAGAACAGCTCGTCTCACGACAACTGGACCACTAACGCTGTTGCTGCTGCCAAGAAGTCCGACTACATCCTCTACTTTGGCGGTCTTGACGCTTCAGCCGCTGGTGAGGACAGGGACCGCACAAATCTTGACTGGCCCGAGAGTCAATTGACCCTCCTCAAGAAGCTATCCAGTCTTGGCAAGCCTCTAGTCGTCATTCAACTTGGTGATCAAGTCGACGACACTGCTCTTCTAAAGGATAAGAAGATCAACAGTATTCTTTGGGTAAACTACCCCGGTCAAGATGGTGGCACTGCAGTCATGGAACTGCTCACGGGTCGAAAGAGCCCTGCTGGTCGACTTCCGGTCACTCAATACCCTAGCAACTATACGGAGGCTATAGGTATGACTGACATGGACTTGAGACCTTCCAAGTCGAATCCTGGAAGGACTTATCGCTGGTACTCCACGCCTGTACTACCCTACGGATTTGGACTTCATTACACGACATTCAAAGCCAGGTTCAAGTCCAACAAGCTGAGCTTCGATATTCAAAAGCTTCTCAAGGGCTGTAATGCTCAATACTCCGACACTTGTTCCCTACCACCTATCCAAGTCAACGTCAAGAACACTGGTCGTATTACATCTGACTTTGTATCGCTTGTCTTCATCAAGAGTGAAGTTGGACCCAAGCCATATCCGCTCAAGACCCTTGCAGCTTATGGTCGCTTGCATGATATTGCCCCGTCTTCTTCAAAGGATATCTCACTTCAGTGGACCTTGGATAACATTGCACGAAGAGGAGAGAATGGAGATTTGGATGTTTACCCTGGGACTTACACTTTGTTGCTGGATGAGCCGACGCAAGCCAAGATTGAAGTTACATTGACTGGTAAGAAGGCTACCTTGGACAAATGGCCTCAGGACCCTAAGTCCGGATGATATCGCTTAGAATACCATTGCACTCGAACAAGAAACACATTAGCATTAAAACTTGGCCTTTTTTTCTAAGAATTAAGTTCCTATAGCTTTAGTGCTGAGTAGTTTAGGTGGCCCATTTCCGGGATCATGGTTCACGCCGGTGCCAGATCTCCGCACGCTATTATTTTAGGTGGGCTTGAAGTCGGCATGCTTTATGTGGTCAGATTAAAGAGATACACACTGTCCTTCTGGGACCAACACAATTAGACTACTGCTACTGTGCAAGCTCATGAAATTGTGATTGTCTATAGGTCTGAGAAGCTTAATTATTTGATTGATCAATGACTGGTTTTTCGTTTTGCCCTCTGTTGAAACTGTGTCTTGCAGCAAAACTCAAATCACACCTCAAGAGTTAAACGTAAAAGTATCTGCATTCTGCAGCGCCTTACGCATCTCATAGGTTGTACGGTTAACGGTATTTTCCCAAACTCCGCGCTTTAAATCGGTCTGTAAACCTTGTATACTGGGCCGTTTTATTCTGTAGGTGTTTCAGATGCAGAGGGCCGGCCTTAACGGACAAAGTATAACTACTCAGCATATTTGGAGTCCGATGAGAGACTGGCTCTCCGCTAATTTAACACCAAACTAGCAGTGCACACTTTGGTGTCTGATTTACTAAGGAACCAAGATACAGCACTGTATTCTACGGAGGCAGCCGTCAAATGTTCTTGCCAGAGGTGACTTACACCACAATTAGCTATCCTTATCAGGTACAGGGAGGTACAAAGAGATAGTTGTACTATAGAGGGATCCTTCT
This sequence comes from Fusarium algeriense, assembly GCA_002982035.1. NCBI lineage: Eukaryota > Fungi > Ascomycota > Sordariomycetes > Hypocreales > Nectriaceae > Fusarium > Fusarium algeriense. The sequence continues at coordinate 49,854 of PVPY01000312.1, read as the reverse complement.
ATATTTACGCTATACCTATAGGGATTTCAAAGGTAGCTATTCTATATAAAGTCTATTAAGTTCTCTATTGTAAGATTATAATTAGCAGCTGCAATTAAAGTTAAAGTATCCTTTGTAACTGTAGTTAAGTAAGCGACTTAGCTATAGTTCTCTTTAGTGAGAGCTTTTGACGGTTGCCTCCGTAGTTACTATGTAATTCCATCCTCCGCAATCTGCATCTCCACCAAGCTTGGCAGCCATAGTATATCCTAACTCCGTCGTTCATGCATGATGCAGGTAAGTATCCTCAGCCATCACTTGCATATTTGAAACTTGACAGGAACTATTAAAATCAGCAATTCCTCAAAGTCAAAGCCGAAATCAAACTCAAACTCAACTATATCGCCATAAACCCTCAAGCATCAAGAGTATCCCCAAAATCATGGCCGAACAGGATTTTTCCAAGCTGCCACATCCCGTGGACAGAGAAGCTAATGTCAAACCTCATAGAATTGAAATCCCCTCGAGTGAGATCGAAAGACTTCATATTCTTCTTGACAATTCCCCTATTCCTGACAAGACCTGGGAGAATTCGCACACAGATGGGCATTTTGGTACCAATAGAGATTGGTTAGTCAAAGCTGTAAAGGAATGGCGTCACAACTACGATTGGTAAGGAATCGCTATGAGATATGCAAGAACTGGCTAACCAGGTACTCAGGAAGAAATGGGAGGACAAGTTTAATTCCCTCGCACATTATACAGCAGACGTCAAGGATGGTGACGGCAATGTTTACACAATCAACTTCAATGGCCTCTTTTCCAATCGCAAGGATGCTTTCCCCATTCTCTTTCTTCACGGCTGGCCCGATTCTAGAGTCGAGTTCTTACCAATGCTAGATCTTGTCTGGCAGAAGTACACACCCGATAACTTACCATACCATATCATTGTCCCCGATCTGGTCGGCTTTGGCTTCTCCTCCAGTCCACCGTTGGACAAGGACTTCAAGGTTATGGACAATGCCCGAATCTTAGTCAAGTTTATGCGTGCCTTGGGCTTTACGTCGGAGCGTGGTGGATATATGATTCAAGGCGGCGATCTGTAACACTTGGCTTGGCATTTGGAAGTAGCCCAGTTGCTCTGCTCTCTTGGTGAGTTTTTCTTTATATCCATTCAAGTCTTGGAGTTTGCTAAGTCATATCAGGATTGGAGAGAAGTTCTTGGAATGGCCTGACCCTGCTACCATACCCTCATTAGAGCTCATCCTTACCAACATCTCCTTCTACTGGTTTTCCCGATGCTATCCGACGTCACTCTGGCACTACCGCCTTATGATTTCCGGCATCGAAGGTTTCGGATCACAATTTGATGGTGTCAAGTGTCTTTTCGGGTACTCATGGTTCAAGCGGGAATGCTGCAACCTTCTAAAGGTTTGGTTAGAAAAGCTTGGAAAGATCTAATGGTATAGGTCTCATGAACGAGTAAGTTTAAATTATTTTCTTGCTTTGCTTCTTGCAAGCTTTGAGTTGTCCACTAGCTAACATAACTTCAGGGTGGTCATTTTGCAGCATTGGAGCAACTAGAAGCCCTTTGGGGAGATGTCGAGGATATGATTAAGGAGTTTGGTCTCCTACCGCAGTGAAAATCGGAGAACGCGATTAGGTAGAAGCATTGACTCTACTACTTTGGATGGGATGGCAGTAATGGACTACCGGAACCGGCTTGTGAGGAGAGCTGGTGAGAGTATGGGTTATGAACTATATTATTATTCCAGCTCTGGATTTAAGTCAAAAGGGAATATTACACGCATTTATAGGTTTGTTGCTGTTATGAAAGAAATTAGCTGTATATTGATTGATTGTACTGCTTAAATGGCCGGCTCTCGTTTTTATGGCCACAGTAACAGATTCCTCTCCTTGTCTTTGGCGTTGATGAAGGTGTACTGTAAATAGGTTGTCAGTAAAATTGAGAGGCAGTCAAAGTTGTCCAGAACTGAAACATACCTCCATAAATCTAGGCATGCCGTATACCCTATCGCCTATCCAATTGTCCTCATTGCTCACCGGCCTCAAGCCCATTTCTTCCAAAGATGACCACCACTTCAACCACGATCTAAGGTCATTTGGAATCGTGACACCATCTACTTCCTTGATATGCATTTCGACGAGCAACTGGCCAAAAGGCAAAGTTGCATTGCCGTCCTTCCGCTGCTCTTTGACAAATTCGATCAGGGACGTCAACGCGTCATACTCTGCGCCTTCAATGTCCATCTTGATGAGATCAACGTATGAGTGACCATTCATCTTCATCACATCTTGTATCGAATACATAGGGGGCTTGGCCTTTGTATCTGTTACCTTTCCAATCATTGCCTTCATGAACTTGGCGCGCGGCCATATAAACTCAGGAAGTTGCTGCGCCCACTTATCAACGCTACCATCGTATCCCCATATGCGAGCATTCGTGCGCGTAAGTATCTCTGCTTCGAAAGAAGAGTCGTCACTAACGCCGAATGAGTATACGGTGAATTCTCGTCCCTTGTTTGAATCCACCGACGGACCAGGGCACTCCTTTTCATAGCGCGTCATGCCGCAAATCCATTTGCCGCCGTCGCTGATTGATCCAACTCTTTCAAGATCGTGTGGACAGAAAAAGCTTGGACGAGCAAAGTCCCAAACGTTGAATGGGTTCATATATCCGTCGGGAAACCTTTTCTCATACCCAGAAACCTGGGCCATCTCCTCGCGAGCTTTGATAGAGCGTTTCCATAACTTTTCGGCGTGAGCAAGCCTTGCGTTTAAATAGAGATCGTTACTGAAAACATCTGCGTGATTTGGTAACGTCAAGGATGTTGAGAAATGAGGGGATATCCTTGTGTATAATAGAGTAAAAAGAAGTATTGTCGCGAAAAGAAAGCTGATTGTCACGAGCCTGTGAGATAAGGCCATCGTTATGTGGATCGTTGCCTCACTGGAACCTGGCTGGATGTCAACGTCATAACCCTAGATATGATACAGGGTAGTTGAAAGCGAGAAAGAGTTTACTTACGTCGCTGATACGAAAATTAGCTATATAGACGTGGTAATGGGCTTTCCTACAGCCAATTGAGGTAATTACCCCTTTGCACTTTGAGTGGTATGATCCTTCAAAAGCAGACGTGGACTCGTTCTGATTAATACGGTTAGTCCTTCGCGTTGCGCTCGGATCAATTTGCCGGGACCGGGATAAACGGCAGTCCGAGGATTTATCCAGGTTAGTTTGCTCCCTCTGTAATGATTTGACACTCAACCCATTAACGTCAAGTATAAAGGTAATCTTCGATCAGCTCGGTACTCAAGCTATTTTGAAAATGCTACAGAGTACAGTAACCGTGTTTTAAGAAGTTGTCTGTCCTTTTCGCTTAAGGAGTCTTCACACTACCTACGTCAGTACCATTGCCCTTGACCCCACAGACTCAACTCTAGACTGCCGGATTCCCGGAACTGACTCGGTGGTTTACGGCGTAGACCAATAAGAACTAGACTTGGACGTAAGGGGCTCGGGATGAAACGTCAACGCGTCTGCACGGCCCTTGTCTCGTATTCCCACAACAACATTCGCAGGCTTTTCTCAATTTCAACCTTGTGTCAGCTGATCTTCTAGACTTGAGCCCCAGACTCCCAACCAATCCCTCGACAATGTCAAATCAGCTATGGACTTCTATACCCTGACGCTCATTATTCTCAGCGTGTTACTCACTTCAGCTTCCCATTGGCACCACAAACATGTCTCGTCAAAACTGGCCCAAAGCTCTATGGACGAGGCTTATTGTCTCGACATAATCGACGATGAGATTCATGATGTTGACCATGAATCAACTGGTGACAGATATTACAACTTTCGCAACAACTTCATCTTGGTTTACGGTCTGGTGATGGCGGCAGAATGGCTCCAGGTATGTCCGCGTAATAAGAGGACCAGCTGACAGAGCGATATCTAACTTCCACTTGTACCTCGTAGGCGTCATATTTGTACGGCTGTTTAAAAAATACACACAAACTCTCAGAGCCTGCCATCGCCTCTCTCTTTGCCACTGGTTTTGTTTCTGCTGGGATTAGCTCCATGTTCGTGCGATCCATCATGGATAAAAACGGCAGAAAGATCTTGTGTAAATCCTATTGCATCATCTACTCGCTTTCGTGTCTGACTATGATCATCGGTACTATCCCGTTGCTGTTCATGGGTAGAGTAATGGGCGGAGTTTGCACTACCTTGCTTTACTCAGCGTTCGAGAGTTGGATGGTCGCTGAGTATAACCGACAAGGATTCGGGGCTCGTGGGACTGCCTTGAGCACGATACACAGCATGATGGCCATTGTGAATGGGTTTGTAGCAGTGGGAAGTGGCATTACCGCCCAAGCAGCTGTGAACATGAGCGGTTCGCATTCTGCTCCTTTCTTACTCAGTATCGTCTGTCTGAGCTTAGCACTGGTGGTCATTTCTCGATCCTGGGTAAGTTTTGTTCTTTACATCTTGAAATGAAGCCATCTCTGCTAATATAATCACAGGTCGAGAATTTTGGATCGCGTGGCCAGTCCTCAGCAATCTATGGCACGTGGAAAGCCAGCATTATGTCTCTTCTTGGTAAGTAATCACTACAATCATCTTTTACTAAGCCTGACACATGCCTAGGAGATCCCAGTTTGGTCATTCTAACAATGACTTTGTGCTTCTTTGAGGGCTCTATATACATGATGCTTTACTCTTGGCCGCAGACCATCATGTCTGCTCGCACTCAAGCAAGGATTTGGGGTAACCCCCAATTTGGCCTCATATTTGCCAATTTCACAGGTGCAATGGCCTTAGGGTCGTTCTTGTACTCTTATATGGCACGGGAAGGCAACCCATTACAGATTTCATCCCGCACAGACCAGCTAGCGTCATCTATATCGGCCTCAGCTCTATTGTTGACCATCCTATTCCAAGACGAGATAGGCCGCTTCTGCGCGTTTTGCCTCTTCGGATTATGCGTTGGAATGTACTACCCCAGTATGGCATCTTTGCAAAGTCGTTTTGTGCAAGAAGAGCGACGAGGCCAAGTGTACGGGTTGATGAGGATCCCTCTTAATGTCTTTACAGTGCTATGTCTTACCACTGTTAGTGAAGGTATGTTCTAAAATACCCTCCTCCTTCTTGGTATTTAAAGTTAACAATGGAAACTAGGAGACGAAAGCCGAGAGAACAGGTTTATAGTATGTAGCAGTCTTCTTTTACTTGGCGTTGTGTTGATGTCTCGGGTTCCCAAGCAAAGTAGATCAGACTAAAAAGCTGAGCTGTATTCAGAAGTTTTTGGATAAGAAACACATCACTATGCTTATAAAATGAATTCAGTCTACTATCAAACATGGGAAAACTTCTTGAATCATTTAAAGCTACTTGATACAACTATGGCTTGGCTAACATCCGTTTGAGAACCGACCATACTCGACTTGATCTGCTTTCATAACGGCATACTTGAAGATATTTAGCAGTGTTCCTGAATCCTCCAACCCAATCGAGACCCTGATCTGAGCCGTTGAAAGCCCCATATCGCTCATGCCCAGCTCCTTGTCATGTCCGTAGATTAGATACGTGAACCCAAGAGCAATAGTCCTGTGAGCACCAAGGTGTGGTCCGTGATATGTGTAAAGGTTGTCGTAAAACGCGATAGCGCTCTCTTGCGACTTGAACTCAAGACTAAAGAGACAACCGTACCCTGGCGTGAAATCGGGCGTGGGTGTTCGCATGAAAAGGTCGTAGTTGCCATGTGCCTGAGAGTGAGGGGTGGTGGGATAATAAACATGTTTGATACTCGTCTGCTCGGTCTTTGAGCGCTTGTAAAGCCAGTCAGTGAGCATCTTTGCATTCTTGTTGACGATGGCAGCTCGGTAGAGGTAATCCTCACTGTTGTGTCGTAATGTTCTTGCATCTTCAATGTATAAGTCATTAACATACTCCCGATCAATAAGTTGCTTCAAATCGTCGTAGATTCTGCTCGAAGGATTGAGAACAATGCTGCCAGCCAGGACATCCGCATGGCCGCTGAACAATTTACTCAAACTTGTGACTATAACATCGGCCACGGGGAGGACATCGACGTTACAGAACCCACCAACCGTGTCATCAACAATAAGAGTGAAGCCCAGCTCATCGGACAGCCGTCGAAGATGTGGCAGGTCCGGTGTGAAAAGCAAAGGGTTGCTTGGGCACTCGGTCCAAACCGACAAGACGGGGCAGCCTCTGGCCTTTTCGTCCCTAAGGAACCGCTCAATCTCATCCATCTTACTACCAATAGGAAAGAATTGTAATCCGGGACCGTATTTCTTGAGAACATGACGAGTCTCGTAGAAGCAAACGCCCAGCATAACGCTCTTGCGCTCGCCGTTGCCTGCTAAACTTTGGAGATACTGATGGATGTTGTAGATTGCTGCCATACCTGACTGAAAGAGGTAAATATCCGAAGGCTGGACCTTCTTCTCCCTGACTGTAATGGGGGCGCGCTCGACAAGGTAAGCAATACGTTGACGTAGCACTCTGTGAGGCGTCGCATCCTGTTCGAGGACAGACGTAGTATCGATTTGAACCTCTCGAAGCCTAGGCAAGTTGGCTAGCACATGCTCTGCAAAACGGCTAGAGACGGCAACGCCTGTATCAGACCACCAGGGCATGACTTGGAGCAGTTTCTCCAACGGAAACATGACAGAAAAGAGATAGAGTTTGTTCCCGTCCGCCGAAGTGCTTTCAAAGGCTCGAATTGAAACTGACTGATGTTCCAGATTTTCCAGACCATCTGTCCGGTTGGGACTTGTGATGTAGTTGGCGCATTCCTGTGCAACACGTAGCCTCGGAAATACAAAGCATGTATGTTTCATGGAGTCTAGCCCGGATAACTTTATGACCTCCTCAACAAGCTACAGTGAAGCAAACCAGTTGTCAGTACGAGTTTCACCTAGCGCTGGGGACGGGTGTGGCGAGACTCACCTGAGCACAGTCTTTATGGGGCAAGATTCGGGGATAGATGCTAACGATCTTGGACAGATGTGCAGGATCTCGTTCGGCGAGTCGCACCAGAGCCTTCCATCCTGGAAAATGAGATGTTATGGCATGCCGAGGAGCAGGTGGTAAAGCATGAGACCAGGGTGTATCAATCTCGTCCGGTTTTGGTATATTTCCAAGTATGAAGTCGTAAGTGGTCATGGTTAGGGACAAGGTTGTAGATGATGAGGCCAGACAAGGTGTGTTGAGATATGAGCATGTGGTGACAGTTTTAGGTGACAGTTTTATCTCCCTGTTACTTAATGGACCACGTTTATAATTAATTGACAAGAAAAGAAGATTATGCACCGGACATTATGTGGGTGACGGTCTTGAGATGTGTGACAGAAGTCAGGCCGGGCGGGATAAGTTATCGGGGCATCATTAGCCGTTGATCACCACCGGGAGTCAAAGGCAGGCCTAGGTTTTGAACTGCCGATAAATGAGCCGACCTACATTAAGAGCCCACTTTACAGGGCTAACCTTTGCCCGGCAGCTTATTGCGAGCTATCCGATTAAACGTATCAACATATTAACATCTCAGCGACAAGCTTCAAGGCCAGACTTATTACTTATCTGTCAACAACCAAACGGGATAACATTTGAATATGAGAGCAAAGATACCTTTTCCGTAAATATAGTTTAGAAAACCATCTTCTTATATTTATATACCGAGTAATAAACATCTGTTTGCACTCTTGAATATGAATCACGGATACAAGGTCAACAAAAATACAGCCAAACTACTTACCAGGGTTCATCATGGCTAAAGAAATCACCGGTTCTACCTCGCACCGAGAACGCTTCACGCTCTGTGTTTTCTGCGGTAGGCTTGCGGCACTCTCTTTAAACTCAAACTGACGTGATGCAACAGGTGCCAGTGAAGGGGCATCACCAAAATACACAGAGGGTGCAACTGCACTAGCAGAAGCCATGAGTGAAAAATCCTGGTCCCTCGTCTACGGCGGTGGTACCCTCGGACTAATGGGTACCCTCGCCAAAAGTCTTGTCCGGCTCTCTGGCCCAGACTCAGTTCACGGTGTGATCCCCGAAGCTTTGATTCGAACCGAGAGGGGCGTGGTGAAGCCTAATGTTGCAGAATATGGAAACACTACTGTGGTGCATAGCATGCATGAACGAAAGGCCATTATGGCTCGCGAGGCAGATGCTTTCGTGGCATTGCCGGGAGGGTATGGAACTATGGAGGAGTTGTTTGAGGTAGCTACGTGGAACCAGCTTGGTATTCATGATCGTCCTGTTGTTTTGTTTAATATTGGTGGTTTCTTCGATCATCTTATTGCCTGGCTGGACAATTCTGTTAATGAGGGGTTTATTTCAAAGGGTACTGCCAACATCATTAGTGTTGCAAACACATCTGATGAGGTTGTTGAAAAGATCCGGCGGTATGAGTTGGTGGCTGGAAGACATCTCCTTGACTGGAACTCAAAGGATGCAACAAAGATTTCGGCTATCTAAGGACTAGCTGGGTGTAGTATAGATGGACAATATAAGTGACTGACCTTACATTAAGATTTGAATCCATGGCCCATGAGTGTTACAGTTCCAGATTCCCCGCCACCTGCAGCGTGGTCTCTCGTAGTCGGACCATATGGAGTTGCCCTTTGAAGCAGCTATATAATACTCCGATTAAGCATCATTCCCAAGATGTACCGGGCAAGTCCCGTGGGGTAGCAGCATAACTCTTCCCCGCGTATGCCTCCATCAAACCCCGGGGAATATTTTGGTTGGACATATGGCCCTTCCTTTACCTTGATTCATAAGGATAAAGACTCGACTTCTTCTTAGCTCAGAGCTTAACTTCAAGCTTCATAATCAACTTTATAGTCTTGCCTCTCAACTCCTTAACATCACAAACATCACACCATGGCCCCTCTCATCCCAATCATTGCCATCATCGGGCCAACTGGCATCGGCAAAACACGTCTCAGTGTCGAAGTTGCATCCGCTATCAATGGCGAAGTCATCTCCGTCGATAGTATCCAAGTGTATCGCGACTGTCCCATTATGGCAGCACAAGTTACCCAAGACGAGATGAAAGGCATTCCTCACCATCTTGTCGATTACCTCGAGGTGGATGAAGAGCCTGTCGATTTTGTTGCACAGGCTGTGCAAGCCGTCAAGTTGATCCACAGCCGAGGCCATATTCCTGTCATCTGTGGCGGGTCTACGTCGCTCATGGAGCCGCTACTGTTTCATCCCTTCATTCAGGAGCAGAACTTTCTCGCCATTGCTTTGAACTCTGATCTATCAACCATCCAGAGCCTCTGTGGTGGACGAATCACAAGTATGGTGGAAGATGGACTTCTCGACGAGGTCAAGAAGCTTAGCGAGCTTGAGAAACGACACAGTCTATATGAAAGCCCTTCTCGTACCGGAGCATGGAAGTCAATCGGCTACCCAGAACTTCGTCCATGGTGCGATGCCAAGACTACTGAGGAATCGGAAAAGATTCTTGCGGATGGATTGAAATTGATGAAGCAAAACACACTACAATATGCCAGCATGCAGCTAGAACTCATGTGGACTCGCCTCATTCCGGCAATGTCGAGAATGCGGAAAGGTTGCATGGTTCTCAATGTTGTTTCACGCCGAACTTTCTCTCGGGATGTAGAGATGCCGGCTCTCAGGGTTTGCAAGAAGTGGTTGATGGAATTGGAGCGGGAGAATGTTTTTGATTCATCGCGGGAAAATTATGGACATGGGTGTATTGCAGTACAGCCCATCGAGACTATTAATGTCCGGGCCACTGCAGATGGGATTGCACCATAGCTGCCTTTATTTGAGATTGTTTCAAGCAATACTGACTCTGCTCCGTTCCACAACATTTATCTTATTGCGCAATCTCCTCCTTGGAAAGCATTGACCTTCCGTAATGCTATAGCTCTCTTTGACTTTATTGCGGGAGGTTTGTTCTATGACTCAAATGGAAAGTTTTTCTAACGTTAGGGATACAAGTGAAGGCGTCATATAGCACAAATTGGCAATCAATGTATTCCGCTACAAAGAAGGGCACATAGAACAGGTATTCCTGACAATGGTTTATATTCTAGAGATGATGTTGTATCAACCCTATTCGATACGACCCAGTTTCATGAAGCTCCTTGGATCACAGACAAAGATGCACTGGCTTCCATCCAGTTCCTTTTTCGATCTTGGCAGCAAGAATAGTATTGGAAAGCATAATATCTAGATACCCAAAGTTCAAGAGCAATCTCAGCCTGCGACAGCTTGCTTGCCCTCTTAGCTTTTATGCCGGTTAACCAAGACATCATCTTTGTCATCAACAGCAAATGCCATAGTCTTCTTGATCTCCCATTCCGCAGCCGTCAAGTCAGCAGCATCCCCATCGTCCCCCTCACCAATCAGTCTTCTCATGCTCGCACTCTTTTCAGGTCTCATAAAGTAGGCCATGCTGTATCGGTCAACAAACCGCTGCTCCCCAGGTGAGTACGTTACGCGGTGAGTATTGCTCCGAAGCAGTCCGCCAGTCCACTGCACCATAGCGTCACCAAGGTTGATGATCAGCTTGCGTGGTTGTGGACGAACCCAAAGCCACGCATCAGGATCAGTTGTTGCCTTGCCAGGCTCCAAGACCTGTAGACCGCCAAGGACATTGGCAAGAACTGTAATTGCACCAATATCTGTGTGATGACGCAAAGCAGTGCGAAGGTCCTGTTCTTCGGTACTCGCCTCGAACTTCAAAAAGCGAACGAGAGAGAGAGAAGATTCGGTGGGACGGTTCAGCAATGCGAAAGTGTTGGCTGGCAGCCCAAGTTGTACGGCAAGAGCTGTATGAATCATTGCAGCTATCTCCTGGCAGTGCTTCTGGAAGGATTTAAACAGAGCGAGATGGGTATGAACCATTGGAGGAAGAGGAGGAAGAGGTCCAACTCCAGTCAGGCCGTCTTGGCCTAGATTGAACCATTCAAAGCGGTCAGGCTCGTTGGTCTCAGTCTTTCCAACGCCACGTATTTTAAATCTGCAACTGTTAGCTGAAACTTGACTAATAATGAGCGAGACTAGAAATGAGACTCACCCCTCGAAGCTCCGAGGAACATCAACATGATATTTCTTCTTGACATCCAGCGGCAAGCCCATAACATCTTTGCTCACATCGCCCATGAGTTTGTCGATTTCTGCGACCAACAAGTCACCCTGCATGTCCCTATTTAGGTCAAGGAGGAAGAAGCCCAGCGTCTGGCACGCTTCCAAAAGAGCCCGAGCTGTAGTCGCATCGCCCGAGCGGAGTCCAGCAAGGGAGATACTAGTAATGGATGCGATGGGAACATCATCTGGGAAGGGGGGAATATTCTCAAAAAGCTTTTCAGAGGCCATTGTATCTACAAGATAATACGTGGTGAATCAGGAACGGATGGTTTGTGCTATGTGTAGTGACATAGGGCGTAGATGCTATTAATATGGAAGCCAAGCTGTTATATTACGCAAATATATTCTTCATCAGTCGGGAAATATTCTGACTTGAATGTGGCATGATGTGGCATGATATGGCATGATTTATTGTTTATCTTGATAGTCAAAATTGTTTTCACATCTTGCTAATCTTGTGGGAAATTTCTGTCGGGTTTTCATTGACCTTTACGATGTTCCGGTGTTTCACTGACTTACCCCCGCTTCCATCGACGGCTATACTATTACTCCGTATCGATTATCAGCATGTAAATAAAGACCAGTGCATTAAAGCGGCACAAGCTGCTATAAACGCCACAAGATCTAGAAGTAGTTCCACTCGATCGATACCTCAAAGCAACTTTACTATTCATGTTCCTTGACCGTCAAGAGACATGTCTGAAACGCCCCCAGTAACGCCTGTGAGCCTCTCGCACCATTTTTCGAAGGCTTCAACGTCAAGAAGGCCGAATCCTTTGAAGGAGTATTATAAGTATCTTTTTACCCCGGGCATGTGCAATTTTTCTGGAGGTAAGGTGCAGAAAGACCGGCATGTATGGCTTAATGGATAGCTAAAGTTTCTTCACAGGCTTGCCGCATACAGACATTTTCCCCTTCGACGCTTTAGATCTCTCGGTATCGCGGCCAGGAAAGTTCTCTGTCTCAGAAACCGACGACTTGAACTCCCAAACTGTTCGAGACTCAAGTGTGCATTCTCAAATTCCGCGACGGCCTAAAGACGGAAATGCCACTCGCCAGATCGACTTGAGCTCCGCACTTCAATACGGCAGCGCTCAGGGGTATCCGCCCTTATACACGCGGCTGAAAAAGCTAGTGCACGAGGTACATCATCCAAACATACCCTACCAAGGTGGCGCCGATATCATTCTAGACAGTGGCTCTTCAGATGGGCTTTCCAAAGTATTTGACCTGCTATTCAACCCTTGGGACCAAGAGTTGGATGATGTGCAAGACCGACAAGGATTGTTAGTGGAAGAATTCGTATACGGACCTCCACTCAACCAGGTCAGACCCAAAAACCTGAATATCGTCTCCATTTCTATGGATCATGAGGGTCTCTTGGCCTATGGAGAAGGCAGTCTTTCGGATGTTTTGCAAAACTGGGACCCTACCAAGGGAAAAAGACCGCATGTCTTGTACACTATCCCGTGAGTGGTCTTTACCAACTACTTGGTCCACGATGAAGCTAACGCATCTGCCGCCAAAGCACGGGCCAAAACCCTACCTCAGGTGTACTATCCTTTGCACGAAGAAAGGAAATCTACGACATCTGCTCACGCTTTGATGTTGTGATTGTAGAAGATGATCCGTACTGGAATCTTTACTACCCATCAGCTCGGATCATTTCTTCGAGATATCGTGGATCTTCGCCTTCGTCAAATTTCCCTGAAGATCCGTCTCACAACTACTGTACAAAATCTCTGAAGGGGCAGTCGACTGGGTACGAATTTCTCGACGAACTGATACCAAGCTTTTTGAGCCTTGATAGAGATGGCCGAGTGATCAGACTAGATTCCTTCTCAAAATCTATTGCCCCAGGCTGCCGACTGGGGTGGATTACTGCTCAGCCAGCCGTGTGCGAGCAATTGTTCAAGATCACTGATGACACTACTCAACAGCCTTCCGGATTTGTACAAGCTATAATTGCACAAATCATTGGAGAGCCTGATAGTAACAAGGAATCCCTTTGGGGTCCAGATGGCTGGGTTCGCTGGCTTCAAGGTCTTCGATATATCTACCAACGCCGAATGGAGAAGATGGCGACCGTCCTCGAGGAGAATAAAGTCTCCGGATCCGGGGCAGACAAGGTCAAAATGTTTGACTTTCAATGGCCCATGGGCGGTATGTTTCTTTGGGTCGAGATCAACATCTCTACCCACAGCCTTGCGTCTCAGGTTGGACCGAGGCGGCTTATGCGAGCTTTGTGGGTTCACTGTACGAGACATCCATACCTGATCTTGACCGTTCCTGGGCAAGACTTTGCGGCTACCGACACGGTAAAGACGAGCAGGGGATTCTTGTTCTTCCGATTTTGTTTTGCGGCCGTGGAGGAGGATGCTTTACAAGAAAAGACAAAATCATTCACCGATGCTTGTCGGGACTTTTGGATGATTGGGACTGTTGAGGAGATCGACGAGATTTTACAGAGTGACAGAATATGATAGGCCAGGAATGTTTGTAATGAGTCACCAACGATTGAATCTATTGCTTAATCTCCATATCCCGTCTGGTTTCTTACAAGTAATTAGTATCACTATTGAGTATCAAGATATTCACCGAGTCTTGCTGCATTACATCATTGAGTAGGCGGGAATGTCTAGGATAGGTGCGGTAGAGCAGGGCCTAGTAGAGTCGTTTCCTGCATGAGCACTTTTGTGACAAGAATACATTCCTGCAAGGCTTCGGTTCCGCAGTTTGGCCTCCCTGGCGGTGACTTGGATTGAGAACGTCATTGTTTTCCATGCGTTTGCATACACCTCAGTATGTTAAATCTCGGCATAGGCATTGGCGGCTTAGTCTATTTCTCGAAGCTGTTGCTTATTTGAACACCCAGCAAACTCTCTTAAACGTTTATCCTTTAAGCTACCTATTTTCTATTGAAGAAACATGAGGTCTTCTGGGATTAGCCTAATCTGTCTCGGCGAGATACTGAATAAGGTTGTATTTACCTAACCCAGACCTGTCCGCCAAATTCCGGGAAATATAAGCCTCGGCACTTGTTATGGACGATGCAGTTGGGCTCTAAAGCCCGCCCGATTCTAGATTGATGGCGTGTTCAGATGGGAAGCGGTAGATGCGAGCGTATGGCGGCCTGACTCGTCTTATTTTTCCACGGATAGAGTTCGTCTCAGCTGTCATGAGTAGGGGAAGTTCGTTTGTAAGGAAATCGCATAATAAAGATGAAACCAGACTATTGAACTTTGTCGGCGCTGGAACGATGATCTCATCTCCACAGAAAAGTGATTTTAAGATAATCATACGAGCTTAACCCCAGAACAGAGTTAAGTAAATAAAGTGCACAAAATTTATGTTGCTTAGCTGAAGTATATAAGTCGTGTTTGCCTATCTACCTTCCTATTAAATAACTCCCATGCAGGTCTCCAGGACAGGGCCTCAAGCAAGGCCAATTCTTAGACCTTGGCACTCAAGATGTCTCAAGCACGCAATGCAGATTTTCCGCCAAGAATATTCTATAGATATTTACGGCAAGGCATGGGTCAGGGGCGATCCGGCTTTTCGTATAAGCCGGTATTTTACTTTGAATGGGAACTGTTGTTCAGTAAGTGACGTTGCATAGCAATGGCTTCATCTGGCATTGCCGTTAAGAAGGCTCCACAGAATTGACTTTCCATTGTTGCGATTGGAGCACAGGACATAATGCATCGTGCTTATTCATGTTTATTAATCGCGGCGTTAGGCCTCGGCTGAGGGGATGTCATGGATCTAGACGTTGTACTACTATACTACCTAGATATGATAGGATGGTAGTGTACGAGGTGTCATGTCATTCAGCCTCTATCTATTATAGGAGCTTCTATTGATATATGCAGGGTCATTTGAGAGGGTCGGCTCGTTCCCGTTCGGTCGACTAATAAACCTTAATAAGCCCTTTGGTGCAGTGATTTGGCACCTAGACAAGCCAAAGACAGCAGGTTATTGCCTATACGGTCAAGGGACTAAAAGTGCAAGGGTTAGATGAATTAAGGTCAGTCATATCCACTCTAATACACAAAAGCTTGATAAGTGGAATGCTGTATTACGACGCTTGCGAAATTTGTTTATGTCGATAGAGATGCAGCTGTGAGAGACGTTACAAAAATCACCAGTGCCTCGTTTTGCATCGGACACTGTCTGAATTTGGATTCATTCTCGGCTACGGCAGCGGCTCTTACCATTAGATTCTGACAACATATAATGATTGATATGTGTTGTGCCATAATGTAGACTCTTTCCACGTTCCCTCCTAGTTCGGAGCATTTAAGAGCCTCAACTCCTAGCTATAACCCTCCGACTAGGTGTAACTTTACTCTGTTCTATTGGTTATTTTCACGATTTATTTTCTTTTTCTAACCCACGATCGATAGATGGCACAGACTGCGACACATCAGAATCAGAGTGATTCTGCCTGCGAAGAATGCCGTCGTCGCAAATCCAAATGTGATCGCAGTCGGCCCGTATGTGGAACATGCTCACGGGCCAATATAACATGTATCTTTGTTGACCAGAGGCCTAAACGCGGTCCAAAGAAAGGGCAGTTGCAGGCTTTGAAAGCCAAGGTTGGTACGTTACTATGAGTTATAGGTGAAGTTTCTTTTTGGCTTTCGTTAATGACCATGTGTTTCTAACCTTTCCAACCGAGTAGCCTCATTAGAGAGAAAGCTCGCGGAACGAAATGATGTCAGCACTACTCCTACAAACATTCAAGTCGAAGGGACCATATCAGAAGTAGATGACGGAGATGAGCTTATCCAAGCAGATGAGAATCTCACGCTCGAAACTGTCGGTTGGCTGAATGATTTGGCTACAACATGGGAACATTGTCCCAATGGGCTTTTGGCCATGGATAAAACCTCACCAGATTGTACAGATCCAATGACGTTGCCTGAGAATTTGAATCTATCTGATATGATGCAAGCCGATCTGTGAGTCGTTTCTACCTCAGCATGGGCTATCCTTGCTAACAAATTCACAGAGATACCCTGTACTTTGACAGGGTATACGCTTTTGCCCCGATTATTCACAGGGGACGATACTTCTCATGGGCCAACCAGGAAAACCCATCATCTGCTCAGACGTGTTTGCGCCTTGCCATGTGGACTCTTGCCTCGGCGGTCTCGACCCAGTTTCACAACCTAAAAGACAAGTTACATTCCGTGGCTCTACAATCGCTACAAAGAGCAGATAGTCACCAGAGAAACATACCTTGGGCAACAGGTAATATCGAGCTCGAGGAGATACAGGCTTGGTTGCTCATAGCCTATTATGAGTTCATTCGAATGGAGCGACATCATGTGCTCGTCACAGCTACTCATGCATTCAGACTTGTTCAACAGGCACGATTGCACACTAATGGACCTGTACTTGGCTCAGAGAAGGAAAAAGACTCCTTTCCCTCTTGTCCATTCGGATCTGGTGGTAACATGAATGTGTCACTTGAAGAGAAAAGACGGACGTTCTGGTTAGCCTTTTGGCTCGATAGAATGTTAAAAGCACGATATGACCTGATGTTTACGATCCAAGAGGAGGTTGTAAGTTGTTTGATAAGACTGATTTGTGAATTCAAGTGTTGACCCAAACTCTTATGTGAATAGATCGATGTATACCTCCCAACGACCGAGCTTAGCTTCCAAACATCTCAGCTTGACAGAGACACTCACTTGACTGAAGCCATAGTAACTTCAGAGCGCAAGTCAACAAGTCCGTGCTCATTCGCAGAAAACGTTGTGCAGATGGCTTTATACGGACGCTGTATGACTCATCGAAGATTGGCCATGCTGGTGCTAAGTGGGAGGAAGGTCAGCGAGAAGAACTCAGAAGAGTTCTGGAACCGACACAGTTGGCTAGAATCTGCTGTCGAGAAGTTCATACAGCCTTTATCAGATATAGCTCTAGACCCATGGGATCCAATGACGACTTTTGGGCATATGCTGGGTCGCAGCGCAATCATACATCTGAGTGAAACAGCTGCGACTTGGACATGGCAGATGGCAGAGCATCAATCGATGGCTGCCAAGATAGAGGAGAAAGGGTATCAAGCTGCAATCGAGCTCGCCAATCTGACAGCCAGGCTACCACGCGCAAGCTATCTTAAGGCAAGTAACGCGAACAACTGACAATATGACTGCTTCACGTGGCCGTAACTGACACGCCAACAGGCCCATCCATTTCTACCCATTTTGCTCTCGCATACCATCACTTTCTTGAGGAGGTATACGGAAGTACACAATGGAGAGCCTTGGATTAATAAAGAGGAGAGTAGTGAGGAAAAGCTGCTTTCGTGTCTGAAACATTTGAAGGATGTGCATATGTCGGCGAAAGAGCACCTGGAAGAAATTAAGATTGGCAATCCGAACCAGCTGTCAAATAGCCATCTAAACGGGTCTGTATTATTAGAGGATCCTTTACCGTGGACGCAAGAAGACAGCACGGGTGCCGGCGTATTTTTAGATGAGATCCATGTAAATGGAGCCACAATATAGAGAGTTATGGCGGGAGAGTTTTAAAAGTTGAAAACGCACCGAAATACAGGGGATTTCATGGATCGCTTCGGGAGAAAGAATGATACCACTTTCATATCGGAATTTTGTCCCCGCCACGATAACTCAACATGTTACACAGGGGATTCGTGTGCCGAAATTTCATTGCAGCGCTTCCATCTCGGCATAAGTTGGGCGCGGGGGTGGTCTATTTAACAAGGTTTAGATGGTAAATCCCTGTTAGTCGGTCAAACTAAACAACCAATGATGTGAAGAAGGCAGGGATCTCAGTACCGATATTTTACTCCGATTCATCAGAGTTTGACTGACCGGCGGCTCGCCCCTGAACCTTGCATCGGAACGGGCGGAGAGCGGGCATCCAGGTCGCTTTATCTTACGTCAATCGAGACCTTGACCTGGCTTATATTATGTATGATGTCCGCCTTTAGGCTGTAGTTGAAAGAGGCAGTTGCTACACTCGAGTCCAGCCATTGACCAGACCTTGGACATACGATGGTTTTGTTCAAACTCGCTGTTTCGGCGCTTGTTGCCGCGGCTCAAGCCATTGATGTTGATGTCGCTATTGTTGGTGGCGGAGGCTCTGGTGGCTATGCTGCTGTCAGGCTGCGAGAGAACTATGGCAAGAAGATTGTAGTGGTCGAGAAGCAAAAGCAGTTGGTATGTAACCCCAAGAGGAATAGCTCCATGATGATACGTGGTGGAAGGACTAATATCTCGTAGGGTGGCCATGCAGAAGCTTGGTATGATCCAGTGACCGGAAAAGCATACAATTATGGTGTTGCTGCCTT
The DNA here is from genome assembly GCA_002982035.1 of Fusarium algeriense. Taxonomy (NCBI): domain Eukaryota; kingdom Fungi; phylum Ascomycota; class Sordariomycetes; order Hypocreales; family Nectriaceae; genus Fusarium; species Fusarium algeriense. Next base: position 31,366 of record PVPY01000312.1, on the reverse strand, counting down.
CCAAAACGCTACTGTTTCTGTCGACTTCTTCAAACAACTTGGTGTTCCCGTCAGAGCGTCCGAATTCGACCAATTCAGGAACTTGTATATCGACTTCAAGGATGGACAGCCCGTCAACTATACACCACCTACCACCGAGCAGTCCACCGCTGCGATGGGTAGATATCGCGAACAGTGGCTCAAATACGAAGACCTGCTGCTACCCACTAGAGATCACTTTCCTCGTGGAGACAACATCCCGTCAGACCTTCTATTGCCGTGGAAGGAGTTTGCACGCAAATACAACACGGAAGCCGCAAGCCCGCTTATCTGGAACACGGTCGTGATCGATTTCAACACTGCGCTAATGATTGACGTCTGGAAGGCTTGGAACCCCAGCGCGGGATCGATGCAACCAGTATCGGGCGATAGCACAGAAATTTGGCAAAAGGCTGCTAAACTGCTGGGCAAAGATGTTTTATACGAAAGTGAGGTTGTCTCTGCGAAGCGAACTAGAAATGGAGTGCGTCTTCAGGTGAGAGATAAAGCTGGCCATATCACCAAGATCAACGCCAAGAAACTCTTGGTGACTATCGGACCAGAGACCATGAACCCCAAGTTCTTCGACTTGAGCCGTGAGGAGCTCGAGATATTCCATTCCCCGGCTGGCAACCGTTACTATACTGGCATCGTCTCGCACCCGTCATTGCCAGCGGCGGAAATTACCAATATAGTCCCAGCAGCAGTCAACAGAAATTACCTCGCTTACCCATCTGTGCCTTTCCAATCTGCATTCAACTACAGAGGAAATTCCTCAACAGGGCCTGTACACCGCGCTCTCGCTATCGTGTCAAGGGAGACAACGGCTAAAGAAGCCAAGGACCTTATCCGCAGATCCCTCCAGAATCTCATGGACGCAGGGACAATTCCGGCTGGGAACTGTACCGATCTTGATTTCAGGACCTGGGCCGATCATGGAATTTTATATCGTCGGTGGTCTGCTGATCAGATGCGTGATGGAATCTTTGCAAAGGCGAATGCTCTGCAGGGACAGCAATCGACTTGGTATACTGGGGCGTTCTGGATGAACAACAATGTTGTCATGTTGTGGAACACGACTGAGGTCATTTTACAGAATATGTTGAAGGACATGTAACCGTCCATGTATCTTAGGATTTCTCCAGGGAACGCATGGTTGCTAGGCACAGGGACCATATGGTGTCTGCCGTTATCTTTTTTCGCTTCAAAATAGGACAAGAGCGGGATTATTAATAGAATCCTGATATAAATAATTTCTTTAGATTTTACAGCACTTGTGTGATTTTTTTTTGATGTTAATGTTTTGATGCTTCCCCGTTCCCCAGAACCTGGCACAGTAGCACCTCTGCAATGAACACCGCTCAATAGCCCTTCTGTCGTTATCAAGGCAAGGCATTCCTTAGCGTTGTCGTCACTTGACACAAGAGAGATAGTGCTGGTACTCGATTTAATTTAAGACCAATATGTTCTAGTGTGATTATATCTATCCTCTAAGAAATGAGGCTTAATTGCCATTACCTCGCAAACTTACTCTTGGCCCTCATCTTGGCCCCATACAACCACAATATCAACGGCGCTGGCCATCCCAACACAATCGCCACCCCAGCAAGCAACGTCCCTCCCCATCCATATCCCAAACTCTCATACATGTCTCCCGCAAACAACGGGAACCCAAAGCCCGCCAAGCTCCTCGTCACCGTCGCAGCCGCCACCGCTGAAGCGGCATATTGCGCGCACGAATCGACCAGATACCCCTGTATACACTGATATCCCATAATCACCTCGGTGGCATATATGGATGCGCCAATGTTGGGGAAGATCCAATGTATTGCGTACTCGGATGTCCACGCGTAGACCAACAAACCGGTGGGGACGAGGATGGCGCCGGGGACCATCATGGGTACGCGGAACTCGAGGCGGCCTGGTTGGCCTTCCTTGCAGCGTCGACGCTTCAGAACTTTGTAGATGCGGTCTTGCGAGCGTGCGCAAACCTGTGTACCAACAAAGAAGTCCAGTGCGAGGGAGATGTAGTTTAAACCCTGGATACCGGGGGTTTCGTGGTAGACCTTTAGGAATAGCGCTGGGAATGTGGTTAGGACGAGGTACATGCTACCGTAGAGGTAGGTCATGTAGGCAGCGAGGAGGACGAGAATGGGTTGGGTGAAGAGCAGTCGGAAAGGGCGTGTCAAAGCAATTCGCAGGGTGTCTGCATATGTCTTGTCGAGACGGTCATGTGCTGGGTATAATCCCCTGTTTCCTGTCTCTTTTATGAGCCGTTGCTTCTTCCGTCTAAGTATCACTGGAGCATATGTCTCTTTGAGAAAACGGAAAGCTCCAAGTTGGATGAAGCCGCATGCTATGGTTGTAGAGTAGAAGACCCAACGCCATGTCGTCCTCTCTGCAATCCACCCTCCTCCTATCGGACCAAGAGCCGGTCCGAGCAAGGGGGCCACAGAATACACAGAAATAGCCCGTTCTCGCTCCTCAGGTTGGAACATGTCCCTGAGCACTCCGCCGCCGACAGCCAGCGGGGCGGAACCCCCAATGCCGGCCAAGAAACGGAGAGCGATCATGGAGCCCTTGTTCTTGGCGAGGGCGCTGCCGAGGTTGAAGCAGAAAAACCACAGATTCGAGAGTTGCAGGACGATGACTCGACCTTGGAGCTCCGAGATAGGGCCCCAGAAAAGGGGACCAATTGCGTAGGTCGCTACAAAGACGGAAAGGGTGAGTGCGAGTTCGAGGGATGAGGTTATATGGAGGGATACGCCAATGGAGGAGAGAGATGGGGCAACCATGGAGGATGAAATGGGTGAGTTGAGTGTGAAGAAGGAGACTGAACCTGTGTTAGCTATTTGAATAAATAAAGAGGGCATATTGCAGTGTTGATGAGGCTTTAGGTAAGGCAGAGGTCAACAACGTACCACTAATGACCGCCGTCCACTTCTTTTTCATAGTCCAATTCTTCGGATTCGTAGGATCATCCGGTCCATCCCACGTCACCAAGTTCTCATCAACCTCTTGCCCTACTTCCCGCTCAGGTAGCATATCACCTCGCTCTAACCGATCCAGTTCTCGCTGAATCACGATCCCATCTCGAACTTCGGACACGGTCCTCGAGAGCTCTGTTGAGCGGGCTAAAGAAGGTTGGTAGGAGCTTTGGTGGTGACAACGAGTGGAGGAGGAGCAGGAAGATGAGCGGGATGGTGATTTGGTTGTTTTATGGTGGGTGTTGGTATTAACGTCAAGTTGATTGTGTATCGACTTCTCGTCTGTTGACTGAGTTTCCTCCATTGTTTTCATAACTCAGCCAATTGGTATGAATTTGGGTTTGATAATTAAAAGCTTCAAAGTAGCTAGACACCTCTCATATTTCACCATCCGTGCTCCCCCTTTTCCCCCATAAATAAACTCAAGACACTAGGTGGGAAAATACAAATCGGAAAACACGGTAGGCAAAGCAAGAAAACAGATGAACCAGCCTCTACTTTGGGGACATAACGCCCGATCTTACTCAAACTATTGACTCCAGAACAGGCTAACCATGCCCGTTTAGGGCACTTGGTGATCCACCCTCCGGTCGCCGGGACCTCGATTACTCCCAACCCTGCCCATCACGTCCAGGGACGGGGCGATTTGTCGTAAAGCTGTTTTAAAGCCCTTGTGTTAGCAAAATTTTGCCTAGATTCTTGGGAATATCTGTTGTCAATACCATCCAGATTGATAAAACTGGTAAGGCTCTCGGTGTCAAGATATGGTACCTATATGGTGGAAATTCTCAGACTCTGGGTTTGCCCCCATGACGAACGAGTTCATGTACTACGTCAAAACAACCAAAGCAGGCAGCCTCATGCAAAGCAGTATATCCAAACCGATCGCGGATCTCAGGATCCATTTAGAGAGCTAGCAAACGCCTTATATCTTGAACGTCCCCATCGGCCGCAGCGCAAAGGAATGTTGAAACCTCGTCACCAAGGTGAGCTGTTGGGTTTGCACCATTACTTAGAAGGTTGAACGTTATCAACCCGAGTCACGGTATCAATGCATCAATGTCCAACACAGTTCCGCCGTGATTGTCTGGTGAATTAACATCGATTCCGTGCTGCAGAAGAAGGTCTATCATATCTTCTGAGCCGGTCCACACAGCATAAAAAAGCGCAGTTCTCCCAGCATCATCTTGTAGACTGATGTCTATTCCCCTTTCTAGGGCAAGATTTACCTTGGATATGTCTTTGGAACGAACAGCAGCGTGAAGAATCTGGCTTGTATCAACTTCTTCTTGGCTCATGTCTGTAACCTTTTTTTACCGACTATGAGCTCATGATTGTCAAATCGAAGGACCAAAACGTGAAGCAAACCAATAAAAGTCGTGGCTTGAGCACAGAGTTTGTCATAATTTATAAAATTCGGACTGATCAATAATAGGCAAGTTTTGCTTGATCTAGCCTGTCTGGGTAATAGCCATGATACAGCCATTCGCCATATCAAGGACACGACATTCTTGGAAGACAGGTTTAAGTATGGACTGAGTATCAACCCCGAGTGGTGATTGGTAGTTAAACAATGTCTCCTCATACACCCTTTTGGTGAAACGGTCCACACTGAGGTAGCAATATTGGCCGGTACCATTGTGGAAAGAAATCTGAACAACCTGACAGGGTCGGCCCTGAATTACTAGGGGGCTGCACAGATGTTGTGACAAGGATAGACAATAGTACCAAAAGCAATAGTCTCCGGAGAATCCTCGACCCGGTGGTCAGTTTCCGGATCGGGTGCCATGCGAACTTCGTTGTTCCAGGAGAAGGTATTCTTCTGCTGACTCAGAGTGGAAAGATTGGAGAGAGCCTCGATGGTATGCGGTAGGTTAGCTTATCGTTTGCGCCCAAATTCTTCGCTTTTTCATACCAGATCCAGAGTCCATAATGTTCACGTGTTGCTTCGATAGTCTCGAGCTAGATGATTAATTGTAGAATAAGTAAAGCTGCGGTTTTACCTAGCTACTTATTTATAATTATAGAACTGATAGATTCTGGATATAAACAAGATCCCTTGTGCTCACTCAAATAACAAGAGAGGAGGGCCTTTCTTCTGGGTGCCGTTGAGACTTGGGCAAAACTACTAAGTATGTCAAGGAGACTTTAAAGCAGTGGCAAAAATCCTACTAAAGATCACTGAATTGAAACTCACCATGATTTTAGTGCACGATATGAAGATTAACTGAATAGGTGAGGAAAGTTGAGTCCCTAAGTCTATAAATTAAGAGCTGCTTGTGTTCTGACCCCAAACCCAATGCAAGTTGGTACCTAGTTCGACACCATTCTCAGTCTCTTTAGTGACCGTCTCAACCAGAGACTTCACTTTGGACTCAGTGAGACCTAGGTTCTGGTCCTTATCCAACAACAAAAGCCCATTGAGATTCTGCGCCATGTACTCCAACGCCATCCTCGTGATAATGGGGATCAGGTCGGGTCTTCCTAGTGTTACAAAGACCTTTTCATCAACTTTCTCCAGACCAGCTTCTTGGAATTGACGTGGTAAAAGAACAGGACATCTGGCACCAAGTTAGCTGCTATTTTAGAGCTCTTTTCTTTGTAAAAGTACTTACTTGGGATCACGTCCGAACTTGACAGCCGCCGCGGACTCAATGCTCTTCCACTCGTGGAATGCAGCCGAGTATGGGTTACTGGCATATCCGTAGGCTCCTATCTCGGACCAGAACAGATACCCATCCGGCTTGAGCAAAGTTTTTAAATTCTTGACAGCCAGGAGCCACTCATCCTTCTTCAAGGCAGCATAGAGCAGCTTCACATGCACAAGGTCATATGTACCCAGATATTTTTCCGGAAAAGGCTTTAGAACATTTCCAAATGCAAGCTTAACGTTTGGTGGCAAAGAAGTGGGCTCGGGGAATTTCGTCGTGTCAATGTCAAAACCATCGAGCTGTGCGTCCTCGGGAAGTTTAGGAGCAAGCTCCTTCAGGAAGATGCCGGTTCCAGTATCTGCGTCTGCGACTTTGGGGGCTGGAATGGACTTGAGATGTTTCCAAATAACGGGAGGGAGATCATCGCCCATGATGGCTTTGAAAACACCATGTTGAAAGTCGAGGCGCTGTCGCTCTTTTTCGGCGTCGCCATGGTTCAGGGTATAGACAGAAGACATGGTGCAGGTTGCTGAGATAGTTTGGAAAGGAGCTTTGTGCATATGAAAATAATACTGAAGGATTTAAATGAGATTATGGGCACGTGTCCTCAGATGTTTGCTTACATACGACGAGTTGGTGACAATGCGTTGCGCAGTGTACCGAACATTCATTACAATCACCAATTATTGTCCGTATCAATCGTAAACGAGCTCCTCGGGCGAAAGATTTGTCACCATGCCGCTTTACTCCTAACTAAAAAAAAAAAAAAAACCCACGGTTCACTAATGTCATCGCTGGCTTTCAACGTAATGATCTTTTCTCAACAACAATAATAATACTAATATGGGCTATTAGTATTTTATCACCGTGGAACACAATGTGTCTTGTCTCTGATTGGCAGGAGATACTTATGCCCGTGAAGAGCAAGACATAAACTACCGCACCAACCAAAACCATTTCCGAGGGCTGCACCGCATGATGTGATTCATCGGGCCAGGATTTTGGCTGACATGGTGCGGGCCCTTCTTTTCCCCTCCTCGGAATATACTCACTCAGTGACTCGGGACAAATTGTTCGTTTGGACTTGCTGCAGCATCCTCTTGTATCTTGAGTCTTGTTCGACACCATCATCATGACCACGCCTTCGTACCCACTGCCCAATGGCTTTGCATCTGTCCAAGACTACTTCACAGCTCGGCAGTCATTGATCAGCGCTGAACGATCACTAAGCTATGAACACAAAGCAAAGAAATCCGAGCTTGAAACTCAAGCCCAAGAGATGGTAGAGAAGCTGAAGAAATGGGAAGAATGTAACCACCACGGTGTACTCCCAGATGGTTCAGGCTGCGAAGCTGGCCATCGCTTCCTCCACGGTCTAGATGCCATTGAGCGCAGCAAGTTGTTCCAGATTGCGCTCAAGGCACCAAAAGGAAATCTCCTCCATTGCCATTTCGATTGCATTCTACCGCCGCAGGGCATGTTGGAAGATGCAAGAAAGCAGAGCAATCTTCACATCAGTTGCGATTGCGCGTTGACGTCAAAGGGTTTCTTTGCTTGCGGATTACCTCAATTTTGTGTCCTGCCCCAGGATAAGCACGGGGCTCTTGGTGAAACAACAAACTTGTTCAGCAAGGCTTATGTCGCTGGGTCTTGGATGAAATACTCTGAATTTCTGCACCTTTTCCCTGGTGGTCCTCAGAGGGCCGAGGCATGGCTGACCAAGCAAATGGTGATTAAGTCGGAGGATGCTTATCATCCGCACCAGACAGTCAATGGGCATGTATAACCAAACCCTTTCGCACAGAGGTCTTGAGGCAGGCTAACCTTTACTCTTTAGTATCTGGAGGGAGTTCATGCGTAGTGTGCTCGTGATGCGCTCCATGATTTGCTACGAGACTGCGTATAAAGAACACTTTCGACGCATTCTGTGGAGGTTTGCTGAGGATGGTATCTCTTATGCTGAGATCAGACTTGCTATGAACTACGGCTTCACTATCAAGAGTGACGATGGTATCGGTGATTATGGTCACGCAGGCATGGTCCAACTACTCGCCGATGTCCTCAAAGAGGAACTTCCCAAGATCCAAGCGTCTGGCTTCACATTCTACGGTGTCAAGTTCATTTATGCATGCTTGCGCTCAATCCCCAAAGGACCCATGAAGTGGTGCATGAATACTTGTATAGAATTGAAGCAGCAATTTCCAGACCTTATCTGCGGTACGTTGTAGCTGCTGGCTGCAGTTTCAGAGAACTGATATGATTTGTTACAGCATTCGATCTGCAAGGCCAAGAAGATGTCGGCCAACCTCTGTCATATTGGATCCCTGAGCTTCTCGAAATGCGAGCCAAGATCAACGAATTAGGTCTCGACCTTCCATTTATCTTCCATGCTGGTGAGACTCAGGACCATGGAGGTGACACTGACACCAACCTCTTTGACGCCATTCTGCTCGGAACCAAGCGGATCGGGCATGGATTCAGCATTGTCAAGCACCCGCTGTTGATGCAGCTGTGCAAAGAGAAGAACATTGCGATTGAGACTTGCCCCATCTCAAACGAGGTCCTGGGTCTCTGCCCTACTACAAAGACGCACCATCTTCCCATCTTGCTGTCTAACTGTGTGCCGTGTACAATCAACAGCGATGATCCCGGATCTTGGGGGTAAGTTTACTTCTTGTTTGACACCTTTGTGCCTATCTAATAATAGTACAGGGCAAGTGTTCTTTCTCACGACTTTTACCAAGCTTTGATGGGGACAAACAACTTATCGATCCCTGGTTTGAGGGTCATTGCCGAGTGGAGCATTGAGCATAGTTGCATGAGCTCTGCTATACAACAGAGGGTGTCGAAGGACTTTGATGAGAATTGGATCAAGTTTTGTCAATGGATTATTGATACGTACGGGGAAAAGTGATCAAAGGACTTGGAATAGTAAATTCATGCTGAACTACGAATAGAAACAGCCTGTAGAAATGAACTGATCAAATGTTTTGACCTGTCAATTAACAGCTTACTACGAATATTGAACCGTCTAAACGACAACCAACTCTAGACCCTGATCTAGCTATGTAACACAATTGAAGGGCTTCCCACCTATAAACGCCTCAATATTTGTCTGAAGTGTCCGGAGATAATTCTCGTTTGTCTCCTCCGCTACCCAAGCCGTGTGGGGTGTCGTGAGAAGGTTCAAGTTCTCAACTCTAGCACCCAGTAGTGGACTACATTCCTCGCTTGCTGGCTCCTTGATAAAAACATCCGTAGCTGCGCCGGCAATATTCCCAACTTCCAGCGCCTTCACTAATGCCTCTTCGTCGACGATGCCGCCACGAGATATGTTTATCAGGACGGCATGACGTTGCATAGCTTTAAACTCTGGGGTCGAGATGTAGCCAATGGTGTCCGGCGTTCTTGGGAGGCATAGGATCAGAACTGAGGCAGTACGGATTACTTCATCAAATGATGTCCTGCCTCGACCTTTTGAAGAGCCCTTTCGTCCGGATAAAAGGACCTTCATCCCCAAGGATTTCGCCATGCTAGCAACCTTTTGGCCTTTTGCGCGAGAGACTGGTGTTAGCATCAAGACCAAACTTGAACTAGTGAACTCACCAACACCTCCGTATCCCAGTATTCCCATGATCTCGTCTCCGCAGGTCTTGGGGGCTTTCCCATCAGGCCCACAGAGCACATGAGCCAACATTCCCCGTTTTGCCCATTCTCCAGCTTGAGTCAGGCGATGGCTGTGCAGATATCTCCTCCGAAGGGCGAAATACATGCCAATAGCATGCTCAGCCACGGCCGAGGTGTTACAATGCGGAGTGTTGGTCACTACTATGCCCCGAGCCTGACATGCGTCTACATATATCGTATCGGTGCCTGAACCGACGACAGCAATCATCTTCAATCGTGCTGCTGCAGTATCACTTAGTAGACTAGCAGTTATTGGGACCACTGTCCTGATGATGATGTCGGCACCCCTGATCCGATCGGCGAGCTCATTCGGATGAGTGCGGTCATACTGATGGAGCTCGTAAGTATGCGGTGATGGAAGATTGAATACTGGCGTTGAGGGTAAGAGTTTTTCGAGCAAAACTATCACATGATGGTGACTGTTTGAGCTGTCGTCGCTAGAATGGGTCATGGTGATGTCTGAAGGATGAAGGATGAAGCGTCGTGGCTGAGGAACAGCTCAGCAACAGCTGGGTTTTTATCAACAAGTACTGTCTATATAAAGTCTCCTAGCATTAAGAAGATTTAAGATGCAGGAATTGCCGCATTGGGTAGGGTCGGCGGAACAAATATGGCCGCTTTTACTTAATTGACGGCGGCGGAATTTTACGCCGTTGGCCGCCTCTCTCTATAAAGACACCAAGAATGCTTTTTCGGACGGCCTATTGACATACCAATGCCCAAAAGAGACCGAATTACCTTCATTACCTTTATAAGCGAAGCTAATTCCACTGTGTTAGTCTCATCAAGTGTCCAACGTATGTCCTGTCCAGATCATGCCACCTAAACATCGCAGTGGAGATCCAGATCTGGCCTTTCAGCCCGATGACCAGATTTACCCACCCAGGTTCAAAGATAAGCACGAAGAAAGAGCATACTTGAAGCACCGCTTGACTTTGGCATTTCGCATTTTTGCCAATTATGGCTTCTCCGAAGGTCTCGCTGGTCACATAACCGTCCGAGATCCCGTGGAGCCAGAGACTTTCTGGGTCAATCCTTTTGGTGAGAAACCACCTTTCTTATCTTGCCGGTACCATATTGAGAAGCTAAATTTATCGAGGGTTGAACTTTGCTCTCATTAGAGATGAGGACTTGATCCGGGTTGACCATAACGGCAAGGTCGTAGATGGGGGCAGGAACCGAAGACTGAATCAAGGTAGTTCTACAAAACTAGATGTACCTCTGATTGAATGAAGGCTGTTTCTGATATCTTGACGAATAGCTGCCTTTGCCATCCATTCTGAAATCCACAAAGCACGACCGGATGTTATATGTGCTGCCCATTCTCACAGCACCTATGGTCGTGCCTTTTGCGCAACAGGTCAGTGGAAAGTTAACTGACGTGTCAATATTTTGACTAACCCTCATCAAGGTCGCACATTGGATATGTTGTCGCAAGATTTCTGCACTTTCTATCAAGACCATGTACTATACACGTGAGTTCAAAGCATTACAAAAACACTTCGAATTTTGTGTCTTATTGTTCTTTTATAGTAACTTCGGTGGTCTCGTTTTCTCCACTGACGAAGGCAAAGCCATCGCCGAGGCTTTGAGCAACAAAAAGGCAGCCTTGTTGGGAAATCATGGCCTCCTCACAGTTGCACCCTCTATCGAGGCGGCGGTTGCGTGGTTTGTGCTACTGGATAAGTTATGTGAGATACAGCTGGTTGCAGATGCAAGCGCTGCTGGGACTGGCAAGCCTCTTGTTCATATTGGACATGAAGAAGCTGAATCTGCACACTACGCAATTGGACGTCCCGAAGGAGGTTATTGTAAGTTGGGGAACGAGTTTTGATAGTGATGGCTTGAGCTAACTGATGGCGTCTAGTTACAGGACTAACTCTCTTTCAAGTCGTCGAAAGAGAATTCGGAGAATCTACGTTTCTTGGTCGTGGTGTAGAGCCTCTATGAAGATGCCAAATTTCGCTGGGATGCTTAACGATTGACAGATACTTTCCTCTTGATGACTCGGTGTCTCTATTTTACGGAAAGTGTTTATCTATCAAATTTGTACAATAGATATATCAATGCGCTTAAACTGTGAGGATAAACATCTTTATTGAGGCTTTGTACTTGTTGCCTGCTTGAAATCTGAATTAATTGGTATTTTTCATCGGGTTGGCTAGATGTATCTCGTGGAGACATCGTTATGTTTAACTATTAATCAATCAAGGTATTTCATCAGAAAAATACTCAGACCATCTACTACATAATCGGCAATCCTCTGTAAACGTAGAATCAGAGCCCCAGTCAAGCCCCCGTTACTCGACAACATCCTCAACGCCGCCACCTGATTGCACAGATATTCTCTTATTCTATGGCCCATCCTCTGCTAACTGGTTCATCTGCGAGCTTCCAATATTTGTAAGACTAATCTCCGCCGGTGTGGCGATGCTTAGGTGAGTTTCAAAGAAGGCGATATGCTGTGAAGGCCAATTGGGACACGGTGTCTGGGAGAGGATGGAGTAGTCAAGAAGCTGGCACATAAGATTGATCTTGTCCTCGGCAAAATGTATCTCCTGAGGCTTTCTCGAGGCATCGCACCGCTATACTGATCTTCAACATAGGTGATTGTGTTTCGTCGGTACAACCTAACTTAAAAGTCTTCGAATAATTTGTACTATATGCAGGCTCAGCAGGCAGAACTCATGGTTCAAGGACCAGGTAAACCCATACAGGACTCAAAGGCTTGGCTATTTCGGGGCCAGACTGCGGTGAAGTCGCGAGCTACGACAAAATTCCGCTTTGGTGCTTCAACAACCTTGACACTCTTGCTAAAAGCATACTCGACCTGTATTATTGCAGCATGCCCACCAAAATCCCGACAAATAGATCATACAGGATTGTCCCGCCTCTTCAATCTCGGATACATACGGCACGACCCATGGAGAGTGTATCATGGCGTTTTCATGCCATCTCTGTAACAACGTCAGAGGAACCTGACCGGAGAGTTGTAACCCTAACCATAACCTGTACGAAGCTCATTACAGAAGCCAAGCTCTGATACGCGCGTCTGATCTCTAAGCGTTAGACATAGCAGACTGAGGCACATTCCCAATTGCGAAGGCACTGAATCTACATGTGCTCACCACTACAAGAGAATCAAACTGTCGCCAGTATACAAATATATCTGGCGACGGTACGAAGAATCCTTGTGACCTTCCAAGGTCATTCCTGTTAAGTTTGTGGATGTCGCCTTTCCTCCTGATGGGAAGTAAGTCACGGGCTTCACGACAGTTTGCGACGATCTCAAAGGTCGTGAATCTTCCAGATTGGCCATAATAGATGTAGAAAACGGTTCCATCGCAACATTTGGTCAGCGACTGGGATCAAACACCAAACAATGCTGGTCACCTGATGGGCCAACCATTGCTTTTCTATCGCAAAATAAACAATTCAGGCCAATTACGGCTCCTCAACATATCCTCAAAGGGCATCAAGTCAACTGATAAGATTGCTGGAAATGGGGAGCTTGATCGGCAGCTAGATGCCTACAATAGAGGAGGTATAGGGCAGGTACCATTTACCCCAGTGAGGGTGCTGTGTATTCGCTCTCTCACTTACTAGCTAAACTATCCCTCGACCTGCGATCCCTGATAGGTGCCGATGAGAGTCCCTGTTGGTGCCGCCATTTTGTACGGAAACGCTGTCAGTCCCTCTGAAAACCAATGCCACTGCGGAACTTTGGGAGGGTGTAATCTGGTCCAAACATAATTCTACTGTTACTATATATGAGGCATAGGCGGGCTGCTTGTCGTTATCTTCAGAGAAACGTAACATACTTATATTCACTTTCATGGGCTTTCTGAAGTATGTCGCTCTGTGGAAAATTAAGATAGCAGCAAGTCTGTTCCAGAATCGACAATATGCAGGTTTCTTGCCTGACGCGATACCTAGCATCTTTTCTGGTGCTGGCTTGAGCCAATCAAGTGCCTTCAGTCAGGGAATCGGCGTTGCTTTAAGTTGTTAGAAAGGATGTCTGGAAAACAGACGTTTCTTATTCGCGGTGTAGAACCTCTATAAGGGTGCTGAAGCTGATATTCGCACGCTCAAAGATTGTCTTCAAGGCACCTATCTGTAGCCTAAGGCTAAGTAGTTAGGATTTTGCAACAGATTATGTTCGCATTTGAACTACTTCTATATCTAAGGTGCTGGTTTATAGTATTCTCCGTGCTATCTACTCTGCTAGGAGATCTGACATACCTAGATAACGTCTTTAAATCTTTCCCTTAAGCTTTGCCTGCATAGCAGCTCTCATATCCTCAACTGGGGCCTGTTCTCCTGTCCACAACTCAAATTGTGCATATGCCTGCTCTTCCAACACGTCAACTCCCTTGTACACTTTCCATCCCGGATGGCGCTCTGCCACTGTCATCATCCCCGTAACTTGCGGTCTATAAGCCATCTCTACCAGCACTCCCTCTGCCGATCCTGAAAACATGCCACTGGGGATCTTCTCAGCTCCCAAATCGTCGGCTGGAACACAGGCAACGATAAGTTGTATCTTGGCATCTTTGGCATCAGCAGCCTCCTCCAGTGTTGAGAATGCACGAGTTTTCAAGTCGGGGAATCTCGATGCTAGGTCCTCGGCCTTGGAAATGGTCCTGTTGACGATGATGAGCTCTCCGAAACCCAGAGTCTGGACCGCATAACATGCCGCTCGAGCAGCGCCTCCAGCGCCGAGTACTAGAGCTGAAGACGACGCAAACTCACTAGCCCCTGCCCTTTCAACACATCTCTTGATCCCAATCCAGTCTGTGTTATCTCCATGTAATGTTCTTTTCCCATTGGACTCTTTAACGACCACGGTGTTGATTGCCCCAATACTCTCTCCCCTTGGAGACACTGAGTCTAATAGCTTCCCGATCTGGAGTTTGTGTGGGAACGTGACCGATGCACCGCCAAACTCTGGCCGGTTAATAATTCTCTCAACTGTCTCATCCACATTCTCACTCTCGTGAATCTGATAGTGGTGCGGGAGATTGCGGGCCTTGAATCCGGCGTTGTGGAGTGTTGGAGAAAGAGAGTGTGAGATGTTGTGACCAAAGATGAAAAACTGCTTCTCCCCATCTTGACCAGTTTTCTGTGGCTGGGGTCCTGATGGATCACTCATCTTTGTTGTTGAAGGGGTGTCAGCATCTTGGACGTGTTGTTGCGATGGGATCTTATCGTCGGCGACCATTTTGGAGAAGCGAATGGAAGCAAAAAGTGAAATGATGGATGATGAATTGAAGTTCAAAGCTCTGGTATCAATCGTTAAATCTCCAATTGTTCAAACTGATAAGAAGTGGAGTACCGATTAACTGGGCAAACTGGCCACCAAGTGGGTGGTAAAGAACTTTGCCGGTTCGGATCGACCTTCATCCCTTGAGCGCTTCAATGCGTAAGTGGTCTCTCTTATGTCTAGTGAGTCTGCGACAACACATCACACAAACTACGGCATCGTCGGATGACATAAAGGACCTGAATGGTGCATATTTGTTTTAAGACACTCATCACTGAGATAGTGATTATTTGTGGCGTCTTCTATACAGTCCATGACATTGTCTCAAAAGCCCATGTCGAAAAGATGTTCCAAGTTACTGGGTGCATCATCGAGCATTCCGAGATGCTGCATGAACTCTGGTGGATTTGCCAGCCTATCCCGCTGTTAGTTAGAGAAACGGCAGTCATTTCTTGGGAACTCACCAGTCGCTTGAGTCCAACGTAGCGAGACTGTCAAAAAGGCCGTCATCTTCAATATTTGACACCATAGCTGGGTCCATTTGGACGGACATGCCACCCGGTGCTCGTGAATTTGTCATAGCTAATGACTGACTTTGTGATATTGGCTGATCGGCCTTGTTTGACAGTAGTGTCGACGGTGTTGGTGGAAGCTCGAATTGAAATGGTATACGGTCTTTTCCAATTGCCGGTTGCATTGGAAGCATAGAATGGTCCAAGGTTCCAGTAGATATCAGTTGCGAATCGTCCAGGTTGTCAACTTGGGGCTCACCGCCCAACGGATCTTGTAAGGCAGCTAGGCATCTCGCAGTAGCTTGCCGGGCATTCCTGAGATTTTCCTCAATACTAGTGCCAGTGTACTGTGTTTGCTGGCGGCTCAATGACTTCATTAGTAGCTCTATACAAGCTGAGACGACAGGAGAGACAGCACACCGGCCTATGGATCGAGCTCGCTTCTCTACGAGGCTAGTCAACCAAACAGTTTTCCCCCAATAACCTTCTGGGCGCTCCACGATAAAACCGGAAGATTCCAAAGAATCGGCTGCTGTTTCGGATACGGTAGCCGAAGCTACCCAGAAGCAAAGCGCGTGAGGTGTCATATCAGTGGCAGCTTCCAGGTCACCGAAAGTGTCCAGATTCTCTTTGCATGAGGACATGATCTCGCCAATGCTCCCAGCTATAGTAAAGCTCTTCTGTCGGTGAATTAGATCATTAAATAGTGCTAAGGCTTGTAACGATCGGTTGAAAGTGCTTATGATATGCCCAGGCGAATGCGAGTTTGAATCCCGTTGTTCACGCTCAGTCCTCGGTTCGATAAGTATCTTGGGCTGCCATGGTTCCCATTCTTCGTTTCCATCAGTCAGCAAGCCGCCTTGAAGTGGAAAACTCGATGATGTGAGATAGGGAAGAGTATTGAGTCGTGCTGCAATTATGGTCTCTAGTGTTGCGCAGCCCATGATGGTTCGTTTGATACCATCGCGCCTTGATGAATCCACCGCTGTACTTGGGGATACTATTCCAAGTGATATTGCTGTATAGACAGCTCGGCCAATTGCAGCCCACGCCAGAGACCAGTGTCTCTGATCCATTTCAAACAAGCATATAACGAGCAGAGCTCGAACGTGCCCAAGACTATGATCTGCTGGATCTGTAAAAAGAGAAGTTTTTATCAGGTCTGGTGGTGATCTTGACTGACAGATCTTCTCCCGCTTAGCTTGTGATGAATCTAGTAACGTGGTCGATTGATACGAAGCGTATGCTAGGACAGTATGGAGGAATGCCAATTCACCAGAAGAGAG
This sequence comes from Fusarium algeriense, assembly GCA_002982035.1. NCBI lineage: Eukaryota > Fungi > Ascomycota > Sordariomycetes > Hypocreales > Nectriaceae > Fusarium > Fusarium algeriense. Next base: position 14,962 of record PVPY01000312.1, on the reverse strand, counting down.
TGAACTGTTGGTGGTCGTCGACGGCGCATTAGACAATGTGTAAGCAGCACGCAGGAGCTCATGCTTCTGTGAGATAGGAAACCAGCAATGCGTAGTCTCAAAGTAGAGGTCGAGGAGATACGACCAGTTCTTAGGAAGGTCAGGTATAGCGGGTGTAATGTCATCCAGGTGATGTGATGTTGGCACTGGGGTGCGATTGATAGGCATTTGGTGTGTTGTTTCCTCAGCGGGTTCTGGGGGAGAACATATTGGGACAGGAGTGTTGGATGAGTCGAAGGGGGGTATATCTGTTTGAGCAAAAATGGTGTCTATCGGCGTTATGGGAGCCCCTGCATTATTCTCTCGTGACGTTGAAAGCACTGTGAGACCCTCGACCACTTTTGTATCGAAATATTGACTGGAGTCGACGTCCTCATCAGCCTCACCACCCTCTGTAGCAAGAAGAGACGCCATTTTCTTGGCTACAGAGGACTTGTGCCATGTTTCGATTAGAAGATCGACAGAGATGTTGGACTGGTGGAGGCCGGACACAGGACAGAAGGATGCTTGGTGAAGATGGCCCTCGAGAAGCCCGTATATCCACTCTTCACTACCTTCGATGGAGGTGAAGATTAATCCCAACAACGTTTCAATGCCTCTCACATAGCCTGGTCGCAGTCCTCGTTTCTTTGAGGGTCCATAGCTGCATGTCCGATTATTCTCGACACAGGACTTGCATGAGGGGCGTTGACCACCGCATCGGTCTTTTCGTCTTCGACATTCATTGCATGCTCGTGTAACACGATGTCGATTCCTGCCACTCAGCCCCTTGTCTGAACCCTCTGCATCAGTTCTAGGTCGTTTTGAACCCCGAGGGACAGTATCTGGGCGGTCTCTGCTCTTCGCTTCAGGGGATGTTGTCGACATTGTAGAGGCAGGAGACTTCATGCCTCACTTTGTCATGCATTACCTGGATGCAGGAACTGCCGTGTCGTTGATGCCGGCCAGATTGCCAGGCCCATCACATCAAATTGGCTAGAATCACTCATCTCGAAGCTCTTGTTGGACCCTTTCCTGATGGGGTAAGCTTCGTGCGGGGTGACTGGGGCCCCATTCCCAAGAATCTGGTTGAAGCGGCAAAGACTTCTGCCGCCTCATCTTGATTGGTTGAGATTGGGTCTTGGGGGACTTTGTCTACCCTGGGTGAGCATCAATGGTCGGCAGTATCATTATACACAGAGGGAAAAGCTCATTCGGGACGCCTAAAGGACATGGCCATAACTTCTGTGTACACATGGCTCTGTTGAGACCAGATTTCACGTCTTGGCTTCCATCAACAGCGTTCAATACAAGTCAAGCATTCGGGTTTCAGTGACTCAGCCATGTATTCACAAAACACCATGAGCCCACGCACGCCGCAACCGTATAGCATGTCAGTCTCTACGGCCACAACGCCTTCAGGGCCTTCAAGAATGGCAACTCCCAAAACACCATTTACAAGAACATGCAGTCCTGTTAACTCACAAGCGACCCAAAACTATGCGCCAAACGCTTCCATCGCTCTCATCGGCATGCGAGGAAGTGGCATGTCGACCTTGGCAGTAATGGCTTCAAGCGCATTAGGCTTTCGGATTCTTGATGCGGATCAGTACTTTTACAAAGCTACTGGCCTCTCTCGAGCAGTCTACAAATCCTCCAATGGCATCTCTCAATATCGACAAGAAGAGCTAAGACTCATGCGATCTATGCTCTTCGACAATCCCACTGGTGCCGTCATTGTATGTGGTCCCGGTGCTGTCGAAGGCACAGGCAAGGAGTTTCTTGCCGAGTATGCTAGAGAACATCTCATTATCTACATCTTGAGAGATGCTGAAGAGATACAACGTCATTTACGCGTATTCGACGTGGAGACAATTCAAGATATCACACGTCGTGCAGCACCAGCTTACAGGAAACTCTCAAGTTTTGAGTTCTACAACATCTCGGATACATCTATATGCAAACCAGATACCAAGTCTTCGCGTGGGGATTTATCACCCCGAGCACTGGCACTCAAAAATGTCGAGGAAGATTTCCTGCAACTGATATACAGTATTACACGGCGAGATGACTGCTACAGCAAGTACAAAGCTAAACATAGCCTTTCTTCCATACCATTAGAGACGAGACAATTTACATATGCCTTGTCTTTGCCTCTACCGACACTCAGCAAGCTTGTCTCCGAATTTCGGGGACTGGACACTGAAGCAGACGCGCTTGAGCTTACGATACCGGCTTCAAGTCTATGCAATGATGGAGCTAGAATCAGTGGCACAGCTGCAGACAGAATCAGCAGGCAATTCTCCGTCGTCAGGAGGAATATCCGTCTCCCAATATTATACCATGTTGATGTCCACGGGGATGAAGCGAGGATATCTGAGGACGAGTATTTCGAGCTCCTGCATTACGGGCTGCGACTTGCACCCGAGTACCTCTGCGTGGATCTCACATGCGACACTTCCAAGATTCAGGAACTCATTGCTTCAAAAGGACAGACAAAAATCATAGGTCACTATATCGTTGCGAATTCTGCAGATGATGGTTGGAACTCGCCTAAACAATGGGCTATGATTGAACGAGCTCAAAGCCTCGGTTGCGATATTATCCGCATTTGTCAAGAGGCAACATCATTAGAGGACAACTTCGCCGCCCAACACTTTATTCATCGCGTCAAATCATCACCAAATCATACAATCCCGTTAATAGCTTACAACACCGGTCGTCTTGGACGTATGTCTTGCTATCTCAATCCGATTCTCAGCCCAGTTACCCATCCACTGATACGAAGACTGGCACCCAACTGTCCATCCAATGCCCTCCTAACAGTCCAAGAAGCACAGAAAGCAGTCTTTTCATCCTTCCTACTAGATGGCCAGTATTTCGGCATCTACGGAAACTGCACATCGCAGAGTTTGTCGCCGGCCATGCACAATGCTGCCTTTAAACTACTAGGCATGCCACATCGATATAGCATTTTTCTTCACGAGTCTATGGACCAACTTTTCGAACTTATCAAAGACAATACGTTTGGTGGCGGTAGTATAACCGCGCCTTTCAAGACCGCGATAATACCGAAGCTTGATTTCTTAAGCGAAGAAGCAAAGGCCATTGGTGCTGTCAACACTTTGCTATGCCTCAAGGCGCCCACTATGGACTCTTTACTCCACAGAAATACAGCTGGACCAACAGTTGCTCTCTTTGGTGAGAATACAGATTGGATAGGTATCCATACCTGTGTTCAGCGGAATCTGTCTCCCATTAATGCTGTCAGGCGGCGGACGACAGGGCTTATAATCGGTGCGGGAGGAATGGCTCGTGCTGCTGCGTACGCTCTTATCAGGCTTGGTGTCAAGACAATCCTCATTCATAACCGTACTCGGTCGAGAGCAGAAGAACTCATCAAGCAGTTTGAGAGCCAAAAAGATGCCACAAATGACAGCGGAACTACATCGGGAGGGGTTCAGGCGGGTAGTGACAGCCAGGACTCTCCTGTATTCAGGACCATCGATTCGAAGCAGGGTACATGGCCGGACGACATCAATCTCCCAACAATCATCGTCTCATGTGTCACAACGCAAGAAGTCAATGGCCAATGTTCAGTTGACACAAGTCTTCCAGATCAATGGCTGTCAAGCCCAACTGGTGGTGTCGCAATCGAGGTAAGCACTGATATTTCATGCCGTTCTACTATGAGATCAAGCTCACAATGGTTTACAGCTTTCATACACACCGTTAGAGACTCCGCTGCTCCAGCAAATAAAGTCACTAGCAGAGAAGGGCTGGATACCTGTCGATGGTCTCCAGGTTCTGCCAGAACAAGGAATGATGCAGTTTGAGCTTTTCACTACGAGGCGGGCCCCGGCTAATGTTATGAGGGAGGAGGTGTTTAAGGCATATCGAGAGCGAATGGGGGGTGTTGTTGAATCATAGCCACTTGGATAAGAGTAATTGCTTGGAATGCTAAGAGCCGTGATCTAATTCTCATTTACACATCATCATGCGAAATGTTGGAGCACATTTCGTTAAACCCCAGGATATCTTATTGACCCATATGATAGTGTGAGCTGTATTGCCATCTTCTTTGAGAAGTCTAGTCGTAACCAACGCATAGTATCATGTTTTTTCCATAGTGGCATCTTTTATTGAAGCACCATTTCTCGGAACCGGAAGTAATGATCGTTTCTCCTTGGCGAAATACACTGAGGAACCGCATTCGTGTTTTGGATAATGGCTTAACCATAAGACCTCGGGAATCTCGTTTGGACCCAATTTTACCGGATTAGGATTTTACCGCCTCAACTTCGTCATTTTGGTCTTGAGCGACACCATCCCGCTCAGCTATACATGACATAGCATCAACTGACTTGATCAATCCCCTTGTATCATCGATCGCTTATTTGACTTCTCTTACCAAAATGAGCTCATACCAACCTGCCATTCTATCGGCTTCGCTCGGTCGAGCGTGGCTGCACGACTTTGCCAACAAAGCTAAACAGGCTTCAGAGTACGGTTTCCAAGGCATCGAAGTCTTTTACGAAGATCTTGAGTATGAAGCAAAACGATTACACGATGTCGAAACTCCTAGCAACGATCAGATTCTCTCTGCATCATCTCACATCCGAGAGTTGTTAGATGGCTTGAATCTTACAGTCATTGGTCTTCAGCCCTTCTTGTTCTATGAGGGTCTCAAAGATCGTGATCAACATGCGCGTCTGATTGAGAAGATCAAATTATGGTTCAAGATTGCCAAGATCTTGGGTACCAACACCATCCAGATTCCGGCAAACTTCCTCCCGGCTGATCAATTGACCGGCGATATGGACGTCATTGTCGGTGATTTGGTTGAGCTAGCTGATCTAGGTATCAAGGAGGAACCCCCAATTCACTTTGCGTATGAGGCGTTGTGTTGGAGTACCCATGTTGATACGTGGGAGAAGTCTTGGGAGGTGGCCAAGAAGGTTGACAGACCCAACTTTGGTCTTTGCCTCGATACCTTCAACATCGCTGGACGTGTATGGGGTGACCCAGCTTCTCCAACTGGCAAGACACCAAACGCAGATCAAGATCTCAAGGAATCTCTAGAGAGACTTAAGAAAGAAGTCACTCTGGACAAGGTGTTCTACATCCAGGTCGTCGATGCTGAAAAGATGGAATCTCCTCTGGTCAAAGGACATCCATTCCACGTGGATGGAAATCCGGCCAGGATGAACTGGTCACGAAATGCTAGGGCTTTCATGTATGAGACAGATCGCGGGGCTTATCTTCCTGTTGAGGATATTGCCAAGGTGTTGATTCACGATATGGGTTACAAGGGATATGTTTCGATGGAGCTCTTCTCACGAACCATGTCTGAGGAGGGCAAGGATGTGCCGAAACAGCATGCGGAGAGAGGTATCGTTGCGTGGAATAAGTTTGTTGAGAGGCTTAGGTTGAACTAGTCCTAGGAAACATAAGCAGTTAATGCAAGTGATTTCTTTATTAATATAATCAATAAGTTAAATCATCGTCTATTTGAGTAGTGTTACTTTTAAACCAGCAACTTGGAAGTGCTCATTTATAAGCCTCGCCTCTTTCAGACAGTCGTAGTAGTTGAAGACTTCGCTGCCAGGAGGCGCTGGTAGTTAATCTTGTACATGTAAAACTGCAGTTGAGACCTGTGGCTGAAAGCAAGTATGTGCACATGACAACCTAGGACATGTAAAGCTTGGAATGTTATTCATTATATCCGACCCCTAGCACAAATCTAGAAATTGATACCAGGGCTCTTCTCTGCTGAGTCAATAAGCACCTTCCACGCTCCATCCTTGTCAAGTTTCTTAACCCTCTCCTCCCCAGCCCAAAGTCTCCATTGCTCCTCAATCTGATATCCAATGACATGTGTTCCCTCAACCGTTGGCCATCCCTTCTGCTCCGCCAGCTTGATCATCCTCGTTCGTCTGGGCTTGAAGCACATGTCAAGCAAAACACCCTTTTCGGGGCGAGATAGGAACTCTTCCAGGTTGGCTCTAACAGCAAGCTCCTCGGGAGTTTGGGGTTCAAAGTCAGGCACCGTGCCGACGACGTAGTATGGTGTCTCGAGTTTCTGGGCCTCTCCCTCCTTGACGTGGATGATTTTCGGTACAGGCGAAAGCTTTTGTGAATCTTGCACGAGATCTTTCACCTCCTGCTCGTCGCGGTTCAACACATAAATAACTGAAGATTTAAAGTATGAGCTGAGCGCATAAACAGCAGCTCGACTGGCTCCTCCAGCACCAACGATCAAAGCTGGTTTGTTGAGAACCGGCTCACCAGCTTGGTCTCCCTTCTCAAGTAAGCATCCCTTAATGCCGCGCCAATCGGTATTGGTTCCACGAAGTTTCTTTGGATCTTCCCAGTCTCGGTACACATTGTTGCAGGCGCCGATAGTGGCAGCAAGGTCATCTAATGCATCAAGACGGGGAATGATTGCGTTTTTGTAAGGCATTGTCACGACCAGACCTGCAGTGGTTTCTTTTCGTGCAAGGTCCATTAGGCCGTCGAGAGTGGCGCATTCCGTAGCGTAAAATGTCCATCGAAGTCCAAGAGATTGAGCGATATGATTATGCATTGGCGGGGCGATTGAGTGGCCGACGCCAATGCCGACAAGGTGAAGGGTGCGCTGTTGTTCTTGACTTTCAGATGCCATCATGAAGATGATTGTTTAGTTCAATTGAGTGTAAGTGTTTGTTTCTTCCATTATTCCGATGTGAAATTTAGTTTATCTATGCCATTTGCTTCCCCAGATTTTAGGCACGGAGTATTCTTCTGCCGCCTTGGGGATCCTCGTCTCCGCTCACTAACTCCCCAGGACTCCACTGCCGAAACCCAAGGGTCCATATTTCAGTCATCCATGCTTTGAACTTGGCAAGACAGATGATATTGGAAGTGAAATGCATATTTATATATATTAATCTGAACTGTTATAATATTCAACTTCAATAATCAAGCTTCTACAAGTACTATTTTCATTCAACGTTACATCGAAGCCCTAAAGGCCTTATTGTAAAAAGGGCTTTTTCTTAATTGTATTTGAGTATCAAAGATTTATCAAAATCAAAGTGACCGTAGGTACCTGACTAGCTATCTCGTGCACCCAGATGAGTTCAATGTCCGAGATAACCAGTTGAGGGAGGGCAACTAATTATATATGGCCGAAGTGAAAGGGAAAATCGTCCAACGAGATCAAACCCAACTTCTTTGCAGCCCATTCCATGCGATACCTTGCATTTGCATCAGAGTCTCGCCGTATGTAGTCCATTCAAACACTAGCCGCCCAAAGTAGGTGCGGGGAGAAGGGGAGACTAAAAGGTTGTTAGCATATTGAGGTTAGTATAAGGCCAGCATGCTAACCTTCCATCTGTAAAGATCGTTACCGCATAGTACCCCAACGGAGGTGCGACCCCTGGCCTCAACTGCCCCTCAGAGTACCGCGTTTGAAGTGAGTTCCAGCACCTTGAGGGCCTTTCGAGACTCTGCCCTTCTCGGAGCCGCCGAAACAATTACACATGTTGATGAGTTTGGTGTGAAGTTAGGTTGATGTTTGGCTGGGTTGAGGTCAAGGGTGACTCTAAGAATAGAATTGAAGTGGTTGTGTGCGTACGTCTGTGTGAAAGAGGAAGAGAAAATTGAAGGGCGATGTTGGGGTATTTATAGATTTTTGGTTGCTATTTGGAGTCATCCTATAGATTTGTTCCCAGAAAGTTGGAATTATCATATTACTGGACCTTTTTCTCAATGCTCAAATGATATGAAGCCACTGAAATGCTTAAATAGAGACATAAGAATCACGATCTGTTCTAAACTTTATTTTAATCACTAGGCCAATCTCAATGGTTATAATAACACCCTCTAGACAATAAGCCTCAATTGATACAAAGTAAGTCTCACTTTAATCATCAGGCAGATCATCAACAAGACGGTCGTTGGGACTTATTGGTGCACTTGCCACCACAAGTGCCTCCCCCCCAATCACTTTGCTTAAGCATCAGATAAGCTTTGACAAAGTTTGCATATCAAGACACGGCTATGGGAAACGATCCATTGAGCAAGGTTAAGCCTCCAGCCAGATACTTACTGCCGCAGTGGCAATTACTTAGTTCTCCTACCAATTATTGAAGTATTGGAAGCTATAAGGTTTGAATGGAGTGATTATTGGCTGCCAGCGCTATCTGGTATACAACCTCACAGTCGACGAGAATATACTTTAGGAGTTCACAAAAGTAATAACAAGACGATGGTACATCTACAGTACTTTTCAGGTTCAGTTACCTAGTTGCATTATCTACGATTATGGATAAGGTTTTGATCTAAGCTTTATTAAGTTAGCTACAGTATTGCCCCGCAGCGCACTGTATCTCACTCTATCTCCTTTTTCAACAGCGTTAGAGTATGGCGTGCAAATCAGAGATCTTTAGTAATTGCGCCTCGAGAGAGTAACATCAATATGCCAGTTAAGATCAACGGACTAAACAAATGTGATGACTGATAATATTTGGTTTACTAATATAGACTGTTATATAGTAATCAGCTATCCATGCTATATTACTTATAATGCATCCCTTGCTGGTCTGATGCCTCTATTCGTACCCTTACCCAACAGCTGCAAGTTATGTAAAATTTGGCCATTTGGGAAGCCACTGAAAACAAGAAAAAGAAGAAGGAAAAAGAACACAATATTCGTTTTGACAGCCTGGTCGGGTTCGGAGCGAACAGATTGAGGAAGAAAATTCCGTTTGACTCTTCAGGACCGATACATCAGTCTACATCATCATTAGATGCCGCTTCTAGTCGTTCCAAGCCGTACTGTAGTAGATCTTCTGACAGCTGACGACTAGGGTCCTTCTCATCTAGTGTCTCCTTCTCAACTGCCACCACATGCTCCAATATCTTAATTGCATCCTTGATTCGTCCATCATCGAGGTATGCTTTTGCAAGTTCGTGCTCTGATACTAATCGATCATAGTCCTTCTCGTCTAGTGTCTCCCTCCAAACTGCCACTACATGCTCGAGCATCTCAATTGCATCCTTGATTCGTTCGTCCTCAAGGTATGCTCTTGCAAGTTCATGCTCTGATGCTAGTTGAGAATGGCCCTTCTCGTCTAGTGTCTCCCTCCAAACTGCCACTACATGCTCAAGCATCTTAATTGCATCTTTAATTCGTCGGTCCTCGAGGTATGCTCTTGCAAGTTGGTGCTCTGATGTTAGTCGAAAATGGTCCTTCTCGTCTAGTATCTCCCTCTGAACTGCCACCATATGTTCGAATATCTTAATTGCATCCTTGATTCGTCGGTTATTGAGGTATGCGCTTGCAAGGTTATGCTCTGATACTAGTCGTATATGATCTGTATCAGAATAGAGGTCCTCTCTCCACCGGCACACCTCCTCAAGACACCTTATCGCTTCTTTGAATCGTCTGTCATTGTAGAAGGAGTCTCCAACCTTTTCAAAAAGCCGATAAGCTTCCGCTATCTTGTTCTCGTGATTTCGGTTCAGCAGCCGCATCGCATGTGGCTGATACCCCCTTCTTAAGTCATAGTGAGCATCATCTTCTGCGGGGAACCTCGCTGCAAGGTGGCATATTGCATCGTTCGACACCTGCCTCTCCCGGTCCTGCTTCTTAAGCCAACCTCGCGTTGCCGTATGTACAAGACTGTGCATGTCGAACACATTAGTCTCTTCCCTGCGAACTAGAAACGAATAGCTGCAAAGCATGCCAATAGCCCACTCTAGCTCATCAGCCTCTGCATCGGGCAATAGCGACTGGGGAATCGCCTTGGGCTCTATGCATGACATGAATGATAACAGCTCAACGGCAAGTTGGTTTGACTTTTGGATCTGGCGGAAAGATACAATCCATGTTGTTCCTATAGCATTTTGAGAACCTCTATATCAGGTATTATCTCGGAACTCTCTCGAGAGAACTGTCATACCGTTATCCTCTGCGTTTCGTAAGAGGCCTAAATACGTCCGTATGGGCGCTTTAGTCTGATTGAGGTATGCGGCAGCCTGCGTGATAGCCAACAGGAGGAAGGTCAAATATGTTAGTAGCTCAACGACCGCTACTTTGTCCTGAAGCGGCTGTTTTTGGATCAGAGACTTCTCCAAGAGAGTTATCGCCTCTTCCTGATCCATTTGCTCGGTATCGATCACGTCGGATTGCGCGAACTCTACGGCGACGTGCCGAGACCTTGTCGTCAATAGGACGATCCCATCTTCGCTCTGGGGCAAATACTCTTCCAACCCCGGCTTTTCGGCAGATCCAAGGATGAGTTCCTGGTGGTCGGCATTATCCACAATAAAGAACCACTTGCCAGCTTTGTTCGAACTGAGGTACTGGCAGACTAGATCCTTCACATCATCTTCGCTACTCTTCTGCAATCCAAGCTTTTTTGCAATGTCCACAAAAGCACTTTCTGCAGTTTCATCACTCAGGACTGGCACCCAGAAGATTGAATAATCTGGCCGTTTTTCCTTCATCTGATAGGCAAAACGCAGGGCGATTTGAGTCTTACCAACTCCACCAAGGCCGACTAGCGCCACCTTCTGGCTTTGATCCGGGCCGAAGAACTTGTCTTCCAATGCGTTTAAGATGGCTGTGCGGCCAGTGAAGCGCGTGTTTCTGGTAAACGGGATACAATAACACGGTTCACAAACCTCCTCTAGCGTATCGTCAGCGATCATTTTTATTCACATGGCTCCGATTCTTTTGACACTTACTCACCAGTCAAGTCCATGGCCCCTCTTGCTACCTCCCTCCTCTTTGCTGCTGGGCCAATACCAGAGTCAGCGACAGAGGGCAATGTAAGTGCTCGGCTTGTGTCATTCGGGGGAATCTCGTCAAGTAACGCTCTAGCATAAGAAGCTGCCATCGCTGCCGCATATAGCTGCCAGTCTTTGTTCTTGTGTCGATCGCCGTAATCACATACCCCTCGGATGACACCGACTGGAATCCGATTCATGGTTCCCGTGGCTTCCATTTCTAAGCCAATAATACCATATCTGTCCCTTAGTTCATTCCGCTTTTATGCGTTCTTCAACAGCTTGTCTCCTGACCCAATTGGGCCATACCACACTCGAGTACGTTGATAGTTTGATTTTGATCGTGGAGGACGGTCAACGATTTCCTCTTGTCCATTGTCGCGGGCTAGATATAATACATCGTCGTAGTGCCCTAGATCAGCAAAGGTGCCAGTTGCATGCTCGCAATTGCATATCTTCTCGTAGTATGGTAAAAAGATTTCGGTGTCATTAGGCGCCTCGAGCTTGATGCTCCCTATAGCTGCTCGCACAATGGGTTCAGTCATGGCGAGACTGTGGCCAAGTCGGAGTGGTTGAAATCCGTCTTCCGTTTCCTTACCAAGGTTATATAGAACCAGTCCCGCGCTCTCGCCATCAGGAAGGCCAACAAGCACATCACCAAGTCGAATATCTCGTATTGGGTCTCGAGACAAATCAGGAAGCCCCGCTGCCACACCGACGAGCAGGCCAAACCAAAGGTTGGGGAAAAACTTCTTCACCTGGCTAGCGAGTGCGGCCGCAGAACCCGTGCCGTATTCCTGGCCGGCTGGTAGAGTTGCTATGATGATATTATGGCCGCCCATGGCACCTGCGTGAAACACATAGTCATCGCCACGGTCGACGGGAAACCGGCCGCGGTGCCGTTCGTCTAGTAAATAGATGGCAGCCTTAGCTTCGATCTCAAGTGGAGCGATCCAGGCAACTTTGTAGTCCTTGGGGTTGAGTGTGACCGTTCGACCGGCGTGGCTTCTTTGTATGGTCGGCATCTTATTGCAGTCTCTTACCGCGTAACTTCATATAAACGCTAAAGAGGTGACCGAAATTATAATCTGAAATTCTCTCAAATTAAATCATTTTCCGGAGCGATTTTTATAGCCATCGTACTCAGTCAGCTAAAGATGCAGTCAGCAAAATACCCCGCATATAGGAGTGTATCGTGCTGACAAAGACCCCCTGGAAGAAAGAAATTCCATTGCACCGAGGTCCTGATTCTCTTGCTACCCTGCAGCTATTGAGACCAATTATCACAAGGTCCCCCACCAGGATAAAACTCTGTTGAGAGGTCCTGCACATCACAGTCAATAATTAAGATAAGTGACTATCATGAGCAGCTCCTTAAAATTTCCAAAGCGCTTTTGATGGACTCAAACTTATCGTTGTACGAGGGTTGCAGTGCACAACCTGGGCAGTCTCATTACTAGATTCTTATCTGCTGACATGACCCGAATCTGATCACGCTGTCCATCAATAAGACAAGGGTCCATAAGGAAAGACTTATTCTGGCTGCATTAATTTCAGTACAGGAGAAGGGAAAAGCGAATTTGGACGGGCTTATCCGTAGTTCTTACTCATTTGAATGCCTCAGGCATGATCTCCGATTACGAGGCTCTGGAAAGTGACCTTAACCAGTACTCTCGCGTACTGTACAGCCCTACACTGACTCTATTAGCTTACATTTGATTTGTGTTAGTGAGGTATTGTAACTGAACCTGAAAAGTACTGTAACAAAACCCATTATATCTGAGAATATGTCGCAGCAGTTGTATACTCTATGGGTCATGGGGCTATTGGAGGAATTGCAACTCATGAGAGTATACTTTCGGCATCTAAGACAGGTTATGCGAAGGCAATCATCTTTTTCCAGTATTTAAACTTCTACAACCAAAAACTTCTCAACACTGATTCGTGGAGAGTGAATAAGAGTCATTACTAACCACTTCACTTTCTCTGCCTTCTCTTTCTTCCTACCTTATTCATTTCTCTTCTTCCTATCCATTTCCTACTGCTGATCCCACAGTCCTGAATAGTATTAGAGATGACGTTATACTTACAAATCATTCCCTCTTAACCCCTTGTCACGGACCCATCACCATGAAGACCCGAACCAAAGCGATCATTTCTGTAACTACCGCATTTGCGGCTGGAGTTCTTGCTTCCCATACAGTCTTCTTGTTCTCGAATAGACGCATTGCGATTGTCAAAAGGGTTGTATCTGCTCTAGCAACGGATCCGGTCTAAAGCATGCGATGGTTGCGTCTCTCAAAAGACTGAAACTCTTCAAAAGGTCGTAATTCAGTGAGTGAGTCGGCTCTGGTCACGCTGGATATTTTGACTCTGGATTCCTTGCTGATGCCGATGACGATGAAGTTCTGGAAACAGCATAGAGTCTTATAATTCACATTTCACTGTTAATTCCCATCAGGCCCTTTAAATAATTATAAGTTATCTTATTGGAAACAAAGAGAGAATCAGTTGAATATCTACACTTCCTGGTCGCTCCAATATTAAAATAAACCCCGTCTTCCTATCACTGCTGAGGCATCCAGTAGAATTGCCAAGACGACTACGGCATCTGAGGAATAGAGTCCGGCCCAGTCTTTTATCAGCTCACTATTCGAGGAGGCGACCTTCGATAGAACACAATAGATTTCCCTGCACCTTTAACCATCTCTCAATAGAATCTTCATTCACCTTCAATTCCGACCCTGATCTTGCTCACACTGCTCCTATTCAGCTTATTACCTTTCCACGACAATTATCGCCGGGCCGTCTACTGGTATATTCATCTTACGTCAATTAACCAACGTAGCTTCATTTAATAGGCAATGCCTCCTGATCCAGAAGAAGAATACACGCTGTTATACTGGTTGGTACATGAATATTGGCGAAGTGCTCGCCGTTTCTGACAGGTGATTCGCTGCTGTTCTTTAGATGAATGGTATCATGACCAGCTATTCAGATTTCTTCCCCATTGACACCACCACGCCTCTCCACGCTTGATCTAAGAGAAACATTCTATATTTAAATGGCTAGTAAACCATCAGTGAACTACTGCTTACAATGTTTATGAGTTACAGACCCATTTATCAATTGTCAAGAGTTATCAGAAGAAATGGGATATTTGAAGAAATAGATCAATTCGCAGCATAAGCGTCACTCAAAATTAAATACGATTGGAGGGATTGCAAGCCACAAGAATATACTTTAGGCAGCTAACACAGGTAATTGGAACA
>PVPY01000311.1:0-183152 GCA_002982035.1 Fusarium algeriense | reverse complement strand
CGGTACGGGGGTACAGGGGTAAGCCAAGTACAGGCCTGGCGGACAAAGAAGTGGGCAGGGGGGTTGGCTTTGCAGGGGGCAAGGGAGAGCGGTGTTGTTGCTAGAGGCCTGAAGCAAGCAATTGGCGCACTTAAAGTCTCGATGTCTTGGCGGCCGAGCCAGTGGCGCTACCTCGAGAGAATGAGGAAAGTCAAGATGTGCTTAGTGACGAGATGATGAGGGGATTGGCTTGTTTTGTGATAAAAGTAATCAGTGGGAGATTAGGTTGGATCGTATATCGATTTAATGGTTGGAGTATTCTTTTTATAACTTCAAGAGTTGTTGGTCCCTGATGTTGGTTAATAAGGAGTGGTTGAAAAGCCTTAAGTTGGGTATTGGATATTGACTTGAGAGCTGAGCACGTAGAACAAGCTACTGTGTAATAAAAGGTGATCTCGATATAGCCCAAACAAAAGGCAAAGGAGATATTGATCGGTGAACTACAAGTTGAAAGGTTGACTTGTCGTTATTATATCAATCTTGGGAGAAGAGGCCAAGAAATCGGTCATGTAAGTGGGATGTTTCTCTCCGGCTCAGCTGCAAACACTATGTATGGAATCAAAACTTTATAAAGAACAAAACTGCCAATTTCATGGCATCTTTCAAAATATTATTGAGAGCCAAGAGTCAATGGCGTGGTGATGGAAGTGATTGATTGCAGCAGTGCTTGAGATGGCATACGGCACAACAACCGATGAGTGGCTGGTGCAACTAGACTCAGCGCGTAGGGACGATGGGAATTGGTCGATGATGGTTGTCACACAGGCTACGGGGGGACCTGACTCTCTACAACCACATTCTGCTCAGCGGGCCAGGGGGATGTGCAACAAGGGTCCGCACGTTTTTCACTTCCTCTTGCCTCTGCTATAGCAATGTTTCCGACTGCATCTGAGATCTGAAATGTATTACTTCTCTCAGTGCATGTGCAACGTCTGATCGACCGCTAGCCACATGTAAGAGGTCTGCCAATGCTCTTACCGGGCCGGGTTTGAGCTGGCAACCTAAAAATCCTCGACTTGCTTCTTCTTCTCCACTGGCATAAAATGGATATTGGAGAATGCAAAAAAGAAAAGTTTGACAGTTTGACAGCAGATTAAGACTGACTGCATGTCTGTCACCTGTGATGTGATGAACTAGATGTGACGAACTAGATGTGATGTATTCTTCACATAGATTCGAACTAAATTGGTCTATCCTACCCTCATGAAACTAGCTCTCATGTTGGATCGAACCACTGCATTCTACAGCCTCGTCAGATGCCTCAAAAGAATCGAAAGGTTCTATGCGAACTGTGATGAATGATTTGGGGTTCTGCCAGGGTTTGCTTAGACAACAGGGGCACTTTATGCACCTGCTGCAGCGATTGTCACAGGTGCTGGTCACTCTCAGGCGCATCTTCTTATTGGCCACTACATCAAGGTTTTGCTCTGATGGCCCACCCCTCGGCGCCTACTCCAATTGCCCTCTCTCTCATGATGGGAAATCTTCAGTCTAACTTACAACGCCAACAAGTCATACCCTGGTCGAGCGCCGTGGCTGATGGGATGGGATTATGCGTCCAAGCTGCTGGTGTCGAATGACGTGCGTTCCATCCTCTCGATCAACTCCAATCTGGGTTTAAGCGCCCTGATGTGGGCAGTTTAGAGTGATGGACCCTGCAGTACAGGCCCAAAGGAACGGAACATGCAGTAGTCTTAAACTTATTAGACTCGATCGTTACGTCGTTATGTTCTATTCAGGCTTCGGTCCCGAAGGCACGGGATCAAAAAGAGCTTTACAAGTGGTACTTACTCAACCTAAACTGCCAAGATGCGAGGACCAGTGGAGATACGGTGAGTGAAAGCAAAAGACGTTGTGTTTTCGTTAACCAAGAGTCAAGATCCCAACCCTGGCGGTCAAGGGAGAGACAATAAGCGATCTTGGCGAACGGAGATTAGGAAGAAACCGGCACAAACAGAGAATGACTTTCATGACTTCACCTAATCGACAGATGATGATGTTTGCTCTTGTGATTTTTACAACAGCCTCATCTTGGTGAATTCCCAGCCTATCCCTTGCTTCGATTGCCGCCAGCCTTCTACGCTAATGCGCCCACTCAACACGTCTGGCTGTGTCCGATATAGTCTCGAGTGTCCATACCGTACCACCAGTCCGGGCTCTTCATCCTGTCTCTCAAGCATGGCTGTATTGAGAATTTTTTTTTCCTCCTGAGGTTCAGACCCCGTCTGGCCTCCTTACCGGGCCAACAATTATATAGATGTACTCCCTTTCTGCGGGAGGCCTGACGACGACTGCGGCAGTGCATGTTACATTGAGCCTTTCGGCATATGGTGATCCGGAGCCCCATGGAGCCAAGCCAGGGGTGACAGTTGGTTACAGCCCGCGACCCGGGGACGTAGCAGAAAGTTTCTAGACGTCATGACGTTCAGGCACGAGATATCTGAGACAATCTCACACCGGAAAGTATTTGCTGAGCTTAAAATTTATGGTATACATCAAGCTCTTTCGCATATGTTCAGATATCAACTTGATGCAAAAGTTAATAAAGTTAATAACATACAGTGATCGCGTAACAAGCGAGTCAAACTCATTGGTTAATCTCAATGAAAGAGCCAGCATTCCTAAGAGAGTTTTAATGCACAGATTGACAAGTATCGTGATAATGGTCAAAGTTGAATAATCATTAGCCTTTCTATCTGTTAGTCTCATGGTACGAGCGGATTCAACGGTAACAGTCGATCATGCACCCTCTTCCAGATACAACACTGAACAGTTTCTTGTTCTTTCATCTCGCCCTGTTTCCAATCGTACATCAGATCTTGAGTTTATCTACTATCCTGATGCGAAGGTTTGAGCTAACCCTCAGCCTCGTATTTCCTCCCGTCTTTCTTACACGAACAACTATCGCCCCTGTCGTCTTCGTCTCATCCTTTATTGACCTGAATATTTCTTACTCTTTGAAGGCATCGAAACAGTCGATCTACTCCAAATCTCGACTTGGCAGGGCTAGCCTATCATGACTGACGTCAAGGTAAATAGCAATGGAACATATGTTACAGCTGTCACTTACACTACTGTCTCGCATAATTCTGTGGCTGATCTCCGGGGTTTCATCTTCATCCCAGCAAGGTTTTGTCCTCAATGCATTGAAGTCTTGGATCTCAGATTCGACTTGCCCTCTATGCTTTAGTTTCAAACTTCCATCAGCCGTTTACCAGCTTTTATCACGAGAATATGTAACCGCAAAAAATAGTTCCGAATTCCTCCAGGATGAACGACCACGAGAGTCAGTTTTCCCTGAGGCTCAGCTAAACACGATGTTGGTTACCTTTTTGGATTGATATCGAACCACGATCATGGTAAACATCCATGTTCGATCTTGTCCCCAAGTCAGATATCACACCACATCTCGCCGCAGCACAGTCGATGCGTTACAGATCTTCCACTTGTCACTCTTCAACCCAACTCTGGTTACAAGGGCTTTGTTTCAAGTTTGCGGAGAAACAGTTGAGTGGACGACTAGCATTCAACAAAGTGCGTGCATCATGCCATAAATCAGAAATTATCCTCTTCTTGGCGCTGTTCGGCGTTAATGTTTAGGCTTGAGTGACGATTTGGATTTGTTACATGGCTCGTTATCATAGCATTCCCTTCTGAACCTCATCCTTTCGTTCCTCCCAAAGCGTCTTTCCAGTGCAAGAGCACACGGTCTTATCGTTGTCCCACATGCCAGCACTTCTTGCGATGATACCGACGACAGTGTCCTTATCGTTCGTCAACGGTTCGTCCTTCTCTTCTTGTTTTGTCAGGACCATGGCGTGTCCAATAACCTCCCAGATTTGGAAGTCATGATCTATGAAGGTTGCACCCCGTCCATCCTCACCAACCTCAACGGTACCAAGGTCACCTCGTGGCTTCTTGTCATCTCCTGACCAGACAGGACCAGTTGATGTCGCACCGTTCTTCAAATCACCGTATGCACGGATCGAAGCTTTATAAGTTCCGGGCGAAACGCCACGGATGGTCAAGTCGACCAATGTTCGTCCTGAACTGACTTGGACCATTCTTGCCAGACCCCTTACATCTCTGCTAGGCTCTTCGTAGATGCCATCAACGGGATCTTTGAATGTCTCGAGAATACTCACAGCGGCGCCTATCAGGTTTCGAGGTTAGTGATCCATTCTACCAACTGGTAAAACCGAGATTCGAGGAGTTGGTAATCCACGGGCAGTGAGAGTGTATCACAAGAGGGTAGGTGGCTACTCTGCACATACTGTTTGAGGCCCCCGTTCCACGCAATATGGCGTCTCTTCCGGTGGCTTGGATAGCTTCTACGATAGCCGATGGGGGAGCTGGAAGTTCGGCACAGTTAGCTTATACACGACTCGGTGACTTAGCTTGCCTTACCAGTGCCCTTAACAGAAATTAACTGGTCCTTCAAATTGCCTTCCACATTACTGATACCGCCGAGCTTATACAGAGAGTCTGAAACCGCCTTGACACAGCCGTCACATGACAGCGGAACAGCAAAGAGGGTCTGTTTTCAAGACGTTTCATTAGTACCTGAATACTGGGAAAAGATCTCAACAACTCTCCTCGTCCCCTTTTCTCAGCCATGACTCATAGCTCAGAATTTTGTGCGCACCTCAAACGAGTTATCGGCTGTCATCTTGTTAGATGCTGCGTCGATCCGTTAGTTTCATACTTGTAGTGTAAGAGAATCTCATAGAAGTTGGAGAACTTACAAGTGGGGGGCGTGGTGTTAGAGTTAATACGTGAAGTACGATATTGATATGCTGAATAACCAGCTATCGTAAAGAGAGAAACCGTTGTAAATATTCTAGCAGGTGTAAACTTGAGAGGCATTTGTTTAGAAGGGGAGGTTGTAGCACGACGTGGGCGAGTTTTGTTCGCTGCTTTGAAATCCACAATCGATTGAGTGATAACATCGGGGTCCGGCCGTTGTCGCACACTTCCGCACTCCGGAAGTGGGTCAGGTAGTGGCTTCGGGACTTAAGCTATTTGCACGTGACTGATCTTCTTCCTGACTCAGCAATTAATCCTTGGATCCAAACTTTCTGGTTGAGCGTTTCGGCGTCGTAGATCTTGCGATACAACAAAACGAAGCTGCACGGCGATTCGACCTCTTCACACCAGTCCTGCGGCTGACCAAACCAATTGGAGGTATCCTGTGAGGGATTGTTCTCTCAAAGTCTTCAAGATGTCGCAAGTCCTCGGTCTGGTGAGCTGAGACGATATATATCCTCAAATCTTTCTCTGGTCTAACCAATATCAAATAGACAAAACTGGCCTACTCGCGAGTATGGCATGGTGTATCTGCCTCCGCCCCTCATGCCACACTCTCTACTCAGCCCGGCGTAACACCACCTTCACTCGGCCGTCTCGCATCCCGCATCGCCATTCTTCTCATGGGCAAGCACAAACCGATATTCGACCCCTCAACAGACTGCGGTGACTACGTTGTTGTGACCAATTGTGCGGCTCTTCACACAACTGGCCGCAAGAAGTGGCAAAAGCCTTACTATCGACATACGACACGACCTGGTAGCCTCAAGTCCGTAACGATGGATGTGCTCATGGAGCAGCACGGAGGCAGCGAGGTGCTGCGCAAAGCTGTGCGTGGCATGTTGCCCAAGAACCGACTACGAGATAAGCGATTGGCAAGACTGAAAGCATTTGAGGGTGAGGCTCATCCGTACAAGGAGAACTTGATGAGGTTTGCTGGTGTACCAGTAGGCAAGGAGGGTTGGGAGAAGGCCACAGAAAGGGTCCGAAATGGCGACAAGAGGCGATTATAAGGAGAGCATAGGAGTAACAGTGGGCTGAGGGAGCTGTGCTGTAGAAATTACGTGGATGGACGATGAGAGTCCTTGTACTATTTGTACCAATATCTTGGGCATATTATGACCTAGCTTCAAGCAATTATCAACGATTTTTATGTTCTGGTGTGTTTGATGTGCATTTCATCTGCTCTATCGAGACACCGGGTTCGATTTTACTTGCTGTCAATAATATTTAGCCGTACCAATTGCCTTACACCTCATATATCATGGGCATCCATTATCAGAGATAATCATGAGATATCACAAGAGAGCGGTGAAACCCGCATCAATCAGGGCAAACAGAAACAGCTAAATCAATGCAGTTGTTCATATCATGTCTATTGCTTGAATCGACGTTCGTCGCTTGGTATCAATCTTTATCCTGGGTTCATCATGTATCGTCCCATCTTAACATATATCGCCTCAGAATACAGCCATCCTCAACACCCCTCTATAGTTTTGGCTGCAGATTGTCTCGAGACACTTCGCACTTAATAAGGCCGTTAGGGCCAGACTGGGGAGCATAAACCTCAGCATCCTTGCCGGTATTCTTGAGTCCCTTGTGCCAGCTTAGGTCTAGATAAGAAGTTAGTATCAGCAATCCACTTATAGCAACATGACCAGACTTACCAATCTCAAAGTAATGCTTGTTGGGCAGTGCATAAGTGACTGTCGCAATTTCCGGCACAAGCTCGAGAATCTGAGCAGACATCTTGTACATGGTGGCTTGCACACTGGCACTGTCGTCCTCTGCAAAGATCTTGAGGGTGGTGTTGCGTGCCGCCTCTCGGGCACTTTCGAATTTGGGAGCAAAGGCCTTGACAGCGTTCAGTGAATCGAACTTCTGCCACTTCCATGTAGCATCAACATCGGTGGAAAAGATACGGTCCCAGGTCTCCGGCAGAGTTGTGTACTCATCGCGAACGAAGCCGTGGAAAGCGGAACCGGTACTCTTGAGTACAGTCAGGCCAACAAGAGAGCTCTTGATTTGGGTGCCCTCCTGACGGCTCACTCGAACCTCCACATTCCGAGTTTCCTCACCGTCCTTGAAAAAGCTGTGAGGGTGAGGCTTGCCGTCAACCTCCAGACGCTGCCAGCGAACAGTCTTGACGTTGACGTTGGCGACATGGATGTGGCTGTACTTCTCGATAAAGTGACTACCGAGGATAGAAGCGTACAACTCAGGAGGGTTGACAGGGTTCTGTTTGGCGGTAATGTAGATGGTGTTCTTGATAGAGTCGGTGGCAACGACAACACTGTTATCAGCCTTGGTGTAGGAGGTCTCGATCTCTCCCTCGAGAAGACAACAGACGGTCATCTCAGTGACGGTCTGGATACCAGTAGAGGCATCGCGATCAACCTTGCAGACTCGGACATTGTCCTTGCCATAGCGAGCAGCAGATACGTAAGGCATTGTGGGAGACGTTGATATGTGATAAATCTGGAGACGTGTCGTTGATACCGGGTAAGGGGCCAGATAAGGTTTCAGGTTTATTGTATTGCGACAAAAGGTGAGCAATGACAATGTTCTCAAGAGTCAAGATTAAGTATGATATGGTATGAAAGAAGGGAAGGGGGGGATAGGCTTTTAAATATAGATTGTCAAGTATGCAGAATGGTTGGGATGTTAGCCCCCCTCCCCAGCGATAATAACAGCTCCGGCTAAGGTAATTAGAGACAAAGCACCCAAACAACGTTACTTCAAGCGGCTCAACGGACGGAGACGGACGTTGGCGATCAAATCCAAGCGCCCGCGGCCGAGGAATTCAAGGTCCGATGTTGCCATTGCTAGCGAATTGAAGCTTTTCCATGGGGCGATGGGGGACGGTGCCGGGCCCCGGAGGACGCCGATGCCCTGGATGCCGTATATCGGGGCCCGCCTGGAGCCATCGGAGCTCCTTATCTTGACTTGTCTATCTTATCATATAATACGACTTAGAATCGCATGATTCCTGCGATACGGATATAGGTTAGGTTCTGATTGCAGAGAAGATGAGGTACAAGATTATGCGAAGAGAATGCTAGACAAAGTTTGATGTTTATAAAAAGGCAAGCCTTGATGGCTTTCAGCCCCGATGAGGTCGGAGGAGTACAAGGCCGGTCATGCAGCGTCTTATCAATCAAGTCTTTGGTGATAGCCTCATAAAAGAGCAATATATTCTGTTATGGACTTTGATTGTTTGCCGTAAGAACCAATCATGCGAGGCTGGCTAGGAAGATAACCGAGGCATCCATTGCTGCATACGTTCGAAATGTTATTGAGGTGGCAGACTTACACAAAGGCTAACTCAAGGCACACGGCGACAATCTGCCGCCATGCACCAGACAGCTTACAATATAACCTCGATTCTTGTGTAACTCTGAATCTCAAAATCAGTTCCTCAAGTTCATGAATTGTTTCCTAACTCCAGTGTAAACCCGTAATTAATTGTTTTAAGCTCAAGAGCATCTAACCTACAGCACGCTACTGTACCAGAGATCTTTTTCAAAAGTTTCTAGTGAAACCGCCCGCAGCTACAGCGCAGTTTATAGAGCACAAGGTGCAATGCATCACCATATCGCTGGGTCCTTTCTGCCTCCACTTTAGGCCCTGGTTGCCCGCAAGCCAACAACCTCTGTTCTCGATCCTCCAATCATCTGCCCCCTCGTCTCTCGAAACCCTGTCGAATTGCTCCTCGAACCTCGCTCGTTTTGCTAATACCAGCCTATCTACGTAAGGTTCAGCACGGCATCAATCTGGTTATTGCTCGTGTTGGCGATCCAAACCACCAAACCCGTTTTGTGATTTCATCATTACTTGCTTGAGTACTACTGTCGCCTTGTAATACACGCAAGCTACACCCAACATCTTCGGCGACAACTCCGCTCTCTTGAAACTCAAGCTTGAACCAGTTTCGCTGTCAAGATACAGCTTCTTCGCCAGCGCGATCGACAAAAACGCGATCGAAGTTATAGCTACGACACAATAGTACGATCGCTGAAAGTATTGGATATTGACCCTCACTTTGTACCGCCATATTGCGAACGAATATCCGTCTCCCAAACGAAATCACTGTAACGCATACGAACCTTGACCGCGATCGCATCATCCATACTCGTTTCCTCAGTCGCCCGTTGATCGACGAATGCCCTTCCACCAAATTTGGGCCCAGTCCCAACCGGTGGGCTGTTCGCCGCTGATATGCTGAGCTCTTCTGCGGCAGCTCAGAAGGGCATGACCCCTCCGAGCCAACCATCACAGCATAATCTACCTCAGCAGTTGTCCGGTCGCACGAGCTTCGACCGAGGCGATTCGGGTCTTCAGCCCCCCAATGGCGCCAACGCCCGTAATCTCTCGGCTTCGGCTGTATCTTTTGCGCCAAGGGGAAGCAGTCTCAATGTCGCTCCCGGCAGCTTCAGTTCAGAGTTGCGCAGTCGGGCTGGAAGTAAGACGGAAGCGGGGTCAATATACCCAAGCAGCTTCATGGATAAGGTGGAAGAAGATGACGCAGACAGTCTAGCCGAACAAGCTCTGGCAAATCTTAAAGAACGACTCAACCGTGAGATGAAAATCAAGGAGGGTAGCGAAAACATGCTCGAGGCGCTGAACTCTAAGAAAGCGAAGCAGACCAAAGAGCAACGACAAAAGGTTGAGGCGGAGCTCAACGCTAGCAACTTACGTATCAAGGACTTGCGTCAAAAGATTTCCGACGCTCAACATACGCGGCAGATTCCACCTGCGACGCCAAAACGAAATCGTACTCAGAGCAATGTTATCGAATCTGGGAGACCGATTGGATTGCGTTCGCCGCAAAGCGTGTCACGATCTGTCGTAGAATCCGATAACGAGGAACCAACGGAAAGTCCAACATTTGCGCTTGCTGAACTGCTCCAGGCTTTGGAAGTTGAGGGCATGATGCCGGAGTATTACGTCTCACGAGGGAATCAGCTTGTCGATCTTTTCAAGCGGTATCCAACTCTTAAGTACGACTTGGTCTGGTCGATCTTTGGGCTTCGAATGCAGGTAATGCTCCTGAGTGAGAGTCGCGAAGTCGTGGCTACTGGCTATCGAATGACGAGATATGCTATTTCAGATGTGGCATCGCTTAAGAAGATCCGAAGTCTGAACACTGACTATCTAGTGATACGGTATGTATTTCGACTATGATCGCTCCCCTGTACTGACATCTTCAGATCCCTGAATAACTACCGGAAAGCGGATGTTGAACGTGAGCAGGCTCTCAAGTTCGTCCGCGCGTTTCTTGATGTCAAAGGCGGAGTCAAAGAGATCTCTCGAGCCGTGGCGCGCACGATAGTTGCAGTTGCTGAGCATGGAGAAGACCGACGAGCAAATGCTCAACCGGCCGAAGGAGATTTGGACCGTTTACGGCCCATCTGCATCGAGACATTAGCGGAAATCATAGTGCAAGATCCAGCACTTTTGGTGGCATCTGGCGGTTTAGGACCACTGACGGAGGCCCTCTCAGAAGGCGTCTACAAATCTCCGGAAAGCTTGACCTCTGCATTTCTATACCTGCTCGACTCACCTCGAAAGCGAAAGTACATACAACCCGGATATGGTCTGGAAGTGCTATTTACTGTCTTTACTGACCACCTTCTGACCAACGAAAGTATCATGAAACAAAACTCAAAAGCCATCGCAACAGCTTTGAAATCATGGCCAGGGCTAATGACCCTATGTATGTATGACCTCCGAACGATTCGATCATTCATCACGAGCATGCTATTACCGAGTGATGTGGTTCGGGAGACTATTCTTGACCTTATATTCTCACTCCTTCGGATCAAACCACCAGCATGGGCAACCTCATTTCTTGCTGGAAGAAGATTGACGACATACGGCCGAGTAGCGAATTTGAAGTCAAGCCAAAAGGACAAGAGCCATTCGCAGTTCACGGAAGAGGACAGTGGCGAACAAAATTTCGTCGAGCACTACACAGCCCTATTGCTCGCGGTTTTTATCCGAGCTGGCCTGCTGCCAGTGCTTCTCAAGATTGCTCAAGAAGACGAGAATCCAACCCTCCAGCGCAAGACGACCCTTCTGATTAGCGAGGTGCTGAAACTTTCCAGCCGTCTCTTGCCTCCGTCCTGGAGCGCTGAGCTTCACCTCTTACCGGAACTCTTCTCATCGGCTGCTAACATTGGCAACAATGATCACTGGGTCGCGTCGGGGATTGTTTACCAGATCAGCAGTGTCAGTCGTACATTATACAGAAGCATGCCTACGGGTGCTTTGTCCGGTGCGTTATCGTCAGGTCACAACTCGAATGACATATCTGCGATCGATGAAGCACCCAAATCCCACCAGTCTCTTGTTTTTGATGACGCTACTTTCCGGCAACTGTTGATTGACAGCAATGTCCTCAACAGTTCGAACTATGCTAAGTGGAACTGGGAGACTATCCTCAAGATCATCGATGGGCCCCTGCAAAGCGGCAAGAGACTTGAAGAGGCCATCAAAGCATCCAAGTTCATGAAGAGAATTATCAGTTTCTACCGCCCTTTCAAATATAGGTTTGCTAACGTCAAAAACACTCGAGCCACGCAGAAGTATGTTCGAGCTGGCTGTGCGCTGATGAACTCTCTACTTCAATCCCCCGAGGGAATTAAGTTCTTGGCAGACAGCAAGTTACTTAGACAGATAGCTGAGTGTCTAGCACAGTGTGACCCGGTAAGATCTGCTTCTCTAGTTTCCTCAAACTAGTTGCTAATAAGCGCTTTCTTTAGACCAGCGGTCTCACAGCCCAGTATCCAATGTTCTCGAGAGACCGAGTAACTGACACCCTTTGCGCGGGTTATTTCTCAATGCTTGGTATTTTAAGTGGTGATCCTAAAGGCCTTCAACTACTAGAACGTTGGAGAATGTTCAACATGATGTATCACATCGTCGACTTGAAGCAGAGGCCCGACCTCATCAAGCTGCTTCTTTCAAGCTTCGACTATAGTGTCCAGGGACATCCTCGAGTCTTGTTGTCCAAAGCTCTGACTGCCGGCACAAAGGAGATCCGAATTCATGCGACAAATGCACTTCGCAAATATGCTATCCGGCCAGTACCATCAGCCAACGGACAGGGTGGCGTTGGTGATTCAAAATGGGCCATTCAACTCTTAGTAACACAGCTTTACGATCCCGAGATTGAGGTCTGTGCTACAGCTGTGAAGATCTTGGAGAAAGCTTGTAATCGCAAGACCTACCTGGAGTACATTGTTGAATGCAGGCCAGCTCTTGACCACCTCGGAGAGATTGGAGCACCGCTGCTCTTGCGATTCCTATCAACATCTATCGGATACCATTACCTGGATGGGCTTGATTACATTAGTAACGAAATGGATGACTGGTTCCTAGGACGGAACGATACATACGTTAGGGTTATAGAGGCAAGCTTGGCCAAGGCGTTCCTTATTGACCCAGACGAGCACAACCCTCGCATGAGTTTGTTTGATGACGGTGAGATGGATGGGGACTATCATGACAACCATGTACCACCGCACTTCTATCGAGAGTTGACCCGTACCCAAGAGGGATGTAGGCTGCTCAGTGATAAGGGTCACTTTGAGGATTTTGCAGCTACGATTCGTGAGCATGGCATGGATAAGGGAGATGCAGAAATGCTTACGAAGGTAAAGGGCTGCCTTTGGGCTGTTGGCAACGTTGGATCCATGGAACTTGGAGCACCATTCTTGGAATCTAATGACGTGGTGGAGCATATCATCCGAATTGCCGAGACCCATGAAGTGATGAGTCTAAGGGGCACTGCATTCTTTGTCTTGGGCCTGATTTCCCGTTCTACACACGGTCTAGAGATTCTATCTGAGCACGGATGGGATGCCAACACGACACCAATGGGTACCTCGCTCGGATTCTGTATCCCCAACGATCTCTCAAAGTTATTATCACTGACACCATGGAAACAAAAGACGGTAACATCAATCACCCTGCCATCAAGTCAACGGACAGCTCAAGAGGCACCACCACCTCGTGCTGCTCGACCACCTCTTGAGCCAGCAGAACTACCTGCTCTATTGAGCGAAGCGGACGTTAACAGAAGAGTACTGGAGCTCATTGTGGACCTAGGAAACATGGTACTCTACAAGAAGGCGCTCACTGATCTCCAAAAGCTGCGGGCACACAAACCGAGCGCCTTCAAAAGTACGCGGTTCTTCAAAGAGGTGATGAGCGCAATGGAATGGAACCACTACCGGTTAGGGGTGAGAAGGATGGTTATAGATTTGTTTGACAAGAACGTGATGCGACAAATCGTATTCGACGAGGAGGATGACGACGATGACGACAGCAGCGACGAGAACAGCCAAGAGGAGAGTGAAGAAGAAAGTGGCGAGGGCGAGAACAGCTCTGGGGATGACAGGACAGAGAGGCAACGGAGCATCAGCGAGCCACCAGCACCACCACCAGATCTTACACCAGCTCCTCTTAGGTTGAGGAGGTGAGATTTTGGCAACGATATTTCGAAAATATAAAATGACTACATAGCCAAAAGCAACACGACGTTGGAAAGTTTCGACTACATGATACCAATGACAAGAATCATGATTGCACGTTAGGGGAGAGTCGCAGGCGAGTCTTGAGCTGTATATATCCATGTGACGAGTAGCTGATGTAAAGGGACTGGTGTCTGAACCGGGGTTTGGATCATGGAGTTTCGGGCAAAACATCGAAGAGGGATGCTTGTAGCCTATTTAAAGGCTTTTTAGGATAGAGACCAACTGAAGTTGAGCGTCTTGTAGCAATTTACTACAGCTAGCTCATTTGTTCTAACGAAGTAGTATCTACAGAGTCGCAAATTATGGATCAATCTATGGTAAGGATTTACGGTGTTAAAGAATCGTGTATTAGACGTGAAAATTCCACAATTAGCCGGTTTCTTTTGGTGTTCAGGGAATGGATACATAGCATCATGACCTGATAATGTACGACTTGTAACTGTGATGACGGTGAATTACTCGGCCCCACCAAAGGCATTTATTTAACATTGCCAATGCCAACGCCGCTTCCATGAGTAACCGAACGCGGGATTAAGAATTTAGTCCCGACCTAGGCCAAGTTACTCCTTCACGACACCTATATTATATATATTTCTTAGTAGATTTATTGCACTCATCATTCTCCCTCCCAACGATAACCTTCATGATGGTACAAGGACGAGTGCTCGTCATCGCGGGGTCGGACAGTTCGGGCGGAGCGTAAGTTATAGCTTCTTTTATACTGAGAGTGGCATGATGAAGCACCCTTCAAAGTGCTTCATGATTCACTGTCTTGAATCGCGGACTATACTGACAGAAAATCCTCAGTGGGCTTGAAGCGGATCAGAAAGTCATCGCTGCCCATGGCTGCTACGCTATGACAGCCACTACAGCCCTTACTGCGCAGAACACTCAAGGCGTCAAGGGCATTCATGTCATTCCCACCGATTTCGTTTCCCAGCAGATCGATGCTTGTGTTGAAGATGTAGGTGTTGATGTTGTTAAAACTGGTGGGTTGCCCAACGATTCTCTATCGTACACAATGGCTAACACTTTGATAGGCATGCTTGCTTCTACAGAGACAATAGAGATGGTTGCAAAAAGTATGGTTAAGCATAGCATTCCATCTCTTGTCGTAGACCCAGTAAGCTTCTCTATGTTTAAATATACCGAAATCTCTCTGACGCTTAATTTGTAGGTCATGGTTTCGACTTCCGGTGCAACACTCCTACCCAACGAAGCCATCCAGCATCTTTGCAAGCACCTTCTACCACATACCACAGTCCTCACACCAAACATTCCGGAGGCTATTCTTATCCTTTCTCAAAATGGCCAAGAAGCTCCTGAAGTTCGCAGTGTGCAAGACCTCGAGACCGTAGCCCAGCGAATCCAAGCTCTGGGTCCGAAGTGGGTGCTCGTCAAGGGCGGCCACCGACCCATGAAAGAGGATTTGACTGTGGCTGAGACCGAAGAGGAGAGAAATGTTGTTGTGGATGTTCTTGTTGGTGGTGGTAGTGGTGAAGTTGTCAGAGTCAAGAGCCCATACCAGGCGAGCTCGAGTACCCATGGCACGGGATGCTCTCTGGCGTGTAAGTGGCATACTCACCTAAAACTCCAACCTCATACTAATAAGTTTATCAGCGGCAATTGCATCAAACTTATCCAAGGGATTCGATACGCCTACGGCTGTTCGATCAGCGTGTCGGTATATTGAAGCTGCCATTCGAACAGCTCCTGGCCTGGGTAAGGGACATGGTCCTTTGAATCACTTCCACTCGACCTACACTCTCCCCTTTGCTCCGTACGTAAATCAAGCTTCCCTCATCTTGTTTCTAACTTATTTACTGAACAAACAGCGGCTACTTCATCGAGTGGCTTCTCGAGCGTCCTGATGTCCGTGACGTCTGGAAGGAGTTTGTGTACCATCCTTTCGTCATGGCCATGGGTGATGGAACTCTGCCTCTCGAATCATTCAAGGGTTACATCATTCAGGATTATTTATACTTGGTTGGTCTTCAAAACATACGGTTATATTACGCTAACCAGTGTCTATAGATTCACTTTTCACGTGCCAACGCCCTCGCCGCCTACAAGGCGCAAAACATTGAGGACATTTCTCGAGTACGTCCTCTTAATTCTTTGCGGCACATAATCTCATCTTCTCTCTACAGGCAACAGAAATCGTTCAGCATATCATGCATGAACTAAAGCTCCATACTTCCTATTGCGAGAGCTTCGGTGTCTCCATCGAGCAGCTTCGTGCCACACCAGAGAAGCAGGGTGAGTCTAGGGACGCTCATATCAAAGTGATTTTCTTCTAACTAGCTTTTTAGCTTGCACCGCCTACACTCGCTATGTCCTCGATGTTGGCCAGAATGGCGATTGGCTTGGTCTCCAAATGGCTCTTGCCCCTTGCCTCCTTGGCTACGGTGCCGCTGCTAAGATGCTCCACGACCATGAGAAGACTGTTCGTGAGGGAAATACGTACTGGGCTTGGATCAAGAACTATAACGAAGAGGACTACACTGATGCTGTGAAGTTGGGCTCTGGTAAGTCTTTCTCGGCTTTATCCATTTTCAATGTATTAAGCAAAATCCAGCCCTGATCGAGAAGCACATCCAGCTACAGTCGCCTTCGCGAATTGAAGAACTTGTTCAGATCTTCATCCATGCTCTAAAGGTATATCTCCCTTCCCTTTGGTTATCGGCCTTTGACTAATGCGATTTAGATGGAAATCGGCTTTTGGGAGATGTTCCCTGCTAAACAGACCTAGGTTCATATGCACGGGTATTAAAAAACAGAGAAGTAGACTAGATCGATCAATTAATAGACTTAGAATTGAGTATACACACGGTTCCGTATGTTTCTTATTTATGTCACAAACTCCAACGTAGGTATCTGACGCCTGGTCCAGCCATACTCCTTTCAAAGGTGCCTCTATACATCATACATGTTTCCTGAACCCATCCTAGACCATCTCTACTGGACGCGGTCTCTCGTCGTCTGGCAGCATATATCTGAAGTCCTGCTCAGGGGGAGGAGCCAGAGGAGGAACTGGGGGAGCGTCACTGTCAAGACTGTTCTCTTGTTGTCGTTGAGCTCGTCGCAATTGGCCATTCTGCTGCTTCACCCATGAGTTAACTGAGCGGAAGCGTGGTCGAGTATCCACTGAAGCTACTGTAGATACAGTATCACGGCGGCCAACTGAGTTAGTAGACTTCCATGTGGGTTGTCGAGAAGGCTCCGGTCGTGAAGGGACGCTTTGGACCGTTTGAGTGGTGGGCGTTACAACGATGTCGCCGTCACCGAAGCCAGAAGAGATAGAAGAGAGTTCGCTAACACCAGTCTGACGTCGTCCGACATCGTAGGCATATGGTGTAGTAGAAAGGATTCGCTTGTGTTGTTGGGGCTTGTAAGGTGTGCTGAGAGAATCCTTGGGATCGTGACGAGCCACGACCTGAACCTCAACAGCGCTCTCAACAAAGGTTGTGCTTGTAGGGCTAACCGCGTCAATATCGTAGTTGGTAATCGCTGTTCTCCTATCACCAGTTGTACGATAAACACCAAATGGTAGGCTGGGGACTGTGAGGAAATTGTCGGATTGCTTGGGCATGATGAGTGGTGAAGCTGGTCGTGTCTTTTCGACAAAGGGAGGAGAATAAGATGGAGGAGAATAGTTGGGATCCTCGATTGTGTACCAGCCCTTATGACCGAAGCGTGATCCGAGGAAAGGCACCTTGGAGACGAGTTTCTCAAAGCGGTTGGGCTTATCGAAGTTCATGTCGTCAATGGGAGCAGGTTTCTTCGGAGTCTTCTTCCTTGAGTAGAATTTCCAGATGAGGAACCCAATGCCAAGTAAGAATAGAAACCCAGCTTGACATAGAATTAGCAACATGTAACTACTATAGTGAAGTAGATAGGGGTAGCAACATACCGACGGATCCAACACCAAGTAGGATCTTGTGAACATTAGAGTGCATATAATCACTTCCTTCGACCTTTAAAGGGGTTAGCAAGCCCGACCTTGAGTGCATTTGGCATGCCTTTCGATTCAAAACGACTGGAAACACGATGAGTGGGCTAGGGATCTGACTTACTAGAGGAGAATACGGCATACTTCCTTCAGCTGGGGGAGCTTCCACTGATGGAGAGTTTGTTGATGATGCGGGTAGTTTGATGTTGATTGGGTTGCTGTCGTCGCCAGATTTGCCTTCACTCTTCTCGGGCTTTTCATCTTCATCCTCACTCTCGCTCTCACTTCCACTATCGGCCGAATCATCGCCTTCGCTCTCACTTTCGCTCTCTTCCGTCTTCTGCTTCTCAGTTGCAGGATCGGCAGCATCGGTTCGCTTGGCGTAGGGTTCCCGTAGGATATTGATCATCACCTCAGGCTCCTTGGACGAAGTTGGAACATTACTTCGCCTGACTCTGAGCCTTGTTGTGCGCTTCTTCATAATGTGAACATCATAATCGTCGCTGTCGTCGGCGATGGTCCAATCTGGCAGAGTCGCACCAAAAGCCCTCTTTGCCTGTCTCTGCCATCGGAGGTGATGAGGCTCATTAAAGGGCGCCATGATGGTAGCTTTTCTGAGTTGTGTGATTATAAACAAAAAGTATTAATGAACCAATGGCCTCTCTGATGTGTCTTGGTATGATGTGAATACCCAAGGCGTTGAATAGTCTGGGTAATCGGGAATGAGCGTCGTGATGATCCAAGTCACTGACTTGATCAGATAAAAGAAGGTGTTATTCAAACGAAGGTCCAGCCTTGATCAAGAGCAAAGGAAGAAAAGGACAAAGGAAAGGATATAAGGGCTTGGCGCTTTATGACATGCAAAAAGCGAGAAATGGAGTTTCTGGTGTTTGAAGAGGAAGAGAAACGAGAGGACGAGAGAGGAAGTGAAGCGCGAGGAACCTCTAACGTTAGAGCTAGGCTTGTTCCGTGAGATGAGACACGATCAACAGTTACATTATACATGCGATATGATAGATATGATACATTATAAAAGTAAGGATCCGATATCCGTAGGCCCCATGGAGCCAAGGCGATCTCAGGGTTCAGGGGCACGATGTGAGTAACACGAAACATTCAGGCCAAACTTGGTTATTCTTCAGTCTTTGTCTGCCATTTGAAAACGGTTGGTGTCGCTTCTTGCCCGACAACTAAGGTTCAGGATGGAAGCAAGGTAGCCCGTCGTTGATGTGCTAACAGGGCTGGCGCAGAGATGGCTGCAGATGTGTTAGCGACGGGTGGCCTCAGCGTGTAGGCTTCCAGCTGCAGGGGTTGCAAGTCTCAAAATCAAGCTCCTGTTTCAGCCTGTCACAACAGATTGATGAAGACATTTATGCAGGGGGGTTATAACGTTTTGTTTTCCGTCATTTGTGTTTTCTGAGATAGATTGGTTATTAGAGAAGGATTCAATCCTCTTTCACAGACTATGCAGATGAGGATAAATGATATGATGTTGATTAACGCTCAGACTGGCATCAGATAAATCTCATGTCTAATGGTTCGAATGATCGACAGGTGGCTGGTTATACTGATGCAGACAACCAATTCGAGACACATTCAGCATTCTGAAGCTCGTTTTGCGTCGGAATCTTCAACCCTCGACACATTGAGTCTCATGATATCGGCTTGCCTTCCGTACTATCATTCTCATCAGCCTCATCTGGGGTTGCACCTTGAAAGCCGGTCCCTGCCAGCAAAGTGTAATGAACGGTGCGTTCAAGACGGTCCGATATCGAAAACAAGAAGTGGATGTTTGATGTTAAATCATTTGTGGATAAAGTCATCATTTGATGGACCCCGAAAATCTTTTGCGTCAGTTCCAGATTGCAGGTGTAGTGGAGACGGCAGTCATTGATGCTGCAGTCATGATGGCAATCAAGAGAGGCTGGATATGTCATCACAAGGTGTTTCGTGAAGAAGAAGTGTTTTATCATAAAACAAGTCAATAAACTTGCAACCGGTACGATGGATGAGAAAGGAAATTCGTCACATGCACCATCAGGAACGAAGATGCTCTAAACAATACTAAAACAAAATCGCGTTCATCAATTGCAGCAAGTGTCGGAGAATTCACCGAGTGGCCGTCCCCATAGAGGGCTAGCGACATCTTGCCCCTATCACCACATCCCAGGTGCGCACAAACGAAACAACATTTGAAGTTGAAATAGACGCAGTCTACAGCTTCCTCACCGCGCTCTCTCACCGAAGACCCCTTGAGATGGCGCTCCAATCACACACCTCGCCTATGCCCTTCTTCGCCATCATGAACAAAGGCACTGAAGCGCGGATCCGTCATTAGCGCGCTTGCGGACGTGGACGTTTTCTCTCCTTGAGGCTCCACGATGAGATCCACCCGGTCCAAGGGAGCGAGCGCGACGGGCACTAGACAGAAAAGGGGAGTGAGCTCTTTTAAAGGGTTCGGGTTGAGGTTCATCGCAGAAGATGAATCTGTGTGCGCTTCTACGGATACAAGGTTGACAAGATGTGACTGCGGCTCCGAGATGGACTGGCTGTCAGGGATGCACTACAACCCCCCAATATTTATCTGATTCTGGGGTATAGTACGCGAATCACGTCAAGATCTGGGGATTGCATATTTCATCCAGATTTCGCATGATAAGGTTGAGAGAGGTAGAGATATTCAGATGGTGTTTTTTCTACAAGTCAAAGACATCCCACACAAAAGATAGACACCAACCCTGTTCTGCCAATCTGATCAGCAATCAGCAAATGGAAAGCAAGACATTATGCAATTACTCAATAGAACGGGATGAGAGATATAAGGCAATGGCTTCTGTCATGAGTTGCAATTCAATTACGGCTGCAATTCTACCATTCGCCTGTCGTTCACAATAGCAGTAACACCTATTTGGGCAATACCGCGTATCTTGTAAGTGAGAGGCTGTTAGCGACATGTGAATGCGCTAGGAGCTTCCCAAACGAGACCAAATCGCGCATCTAGAGGCACCTAAAATTAACCGCCCTCGATCTTTATTCAATGAGCAATTTGAAGTTCCACGGTTAATATCGTTCGTTCTATATCCAATGGTGGACTAATGCGCGTCACGGTTAAAGGCCTCACCGACACACCGCGGTGTCTCCTAAAATTTCAAAGTGAGAGCGCGAGAAACCGGGTTTTCACCGACGGATGATAGCTCCCTATCCCTCAAGGTCGGGATTTTTCCATATGCAAAATTGAGATCCCGGGGACCATCGGTTTTAATTGGCAGAATGTGATAAAATGGAAGTTGCAGCGTTGACTGCTTGAAGGTATCAAAATCGGGGACATAAAAAGCAAGCTATTTGATACTCGATGTTCTCGTACTCCGGATGCCGAAATTCAGGTACCAGTATACGTAATATGTTTATCAACATTTCATGACAAGCAAGGCTGCTGTTGTTCATGCGCTCAATTACTCGCCAAAGGCTTCAAGGATCGAGTAGTCCACAATGAATACCAATGTGACACTTCTTGTCAAAAGCAAACCGGACGGCCGGAAACGGAGAGACACCGAGATTTGTGTCAAGTCGACCACGCGGGAGACAAAAGATATACGATAGTGGTAATGGTGTGGCAGAATTATGCACGTTGTTCTGATTACATCTGACCGAATTATCACGAGCTATGGAGGAGGAAACCCGCCTCCTTCACCTGGATCTTGTCACCGGCACTCGTCATGATATTGGAAAATAGAATCGTGTACAGGGGGTTTGCTCGGTAAGTTAGTGGAGTTTCGCTAATTTCATAGACGGGCCGGACACGCCATGGGCCAAAAGGCGAAAGGCCAGAGGGCAAAGGTTGACAAAATTTCTAGGTGTTGGGTGAGCAATAACCCCGATTTTACTGCTCTACAACTTTTATCTGAACCAGAACTGCGGATTGGGGTTGAAGCCCGGTCCGGTCCATTGGATTGGGTTATTGGAGTCTGAATTTGGAGACGAGAAGTGATAAGTGATATCACAAGCCAAAGCGGTAAAGAAGTTTTAACACGAGAAGATATCAGAAGGAAAACTGCGTCCCTTATGGCCATAGGTTTTCAATACCACAACCCATCATTTGGCCGCGCAAATCACAGGATTCTCTCTGATTCAAGTCATTCATTCACTCATTCATTCATTCATTCATTCATTCATTCAGTGGGCGTCATTCAGGGCCACACAGCACCTGTAGCTTGAGGACGGAAGCCCACGCCGACCCGCTCCGCTAAGCTTGAAGCCTTGAAGGCACGGGCAGAGAACCTGAACTTTTTAGTGGAGCATTAAGCACAAGCAAGAAATGGAAGACGGGATGTCTTATCTCGAGGGGGACAGGAGCAAAAAAGAAGTCAAGCACTCCCGAATAGAACTATACCATCATCTTTTCTTACACCCTATCTACTACTCCTAGTTACCTTGTGTCCGGCCAGCCGATGAGGGTCTCTTTTCACTGTTTGTTAGCTTTGCCTCCAGTTACGTACCTAGCCTGAGGTCCAGTCTTGGTACACTAAATTCTCTCGCCCTCTTTCGTGGGTTGTGACTGATTCTCCTTCGACTCACTTCCGTCCGTCACCAGCCCCATCTGCTCGCGACGCCCTCATCTGGTCCAGAGACTCTCAGTCTGTGTCTCCTATTCTTTCCCTCCTCTTCTTTTCCCTCTGTCTTCGTTCAATCGCTCTCAATTGAGCTCCTCCGTACCAAATCATCCCAATGGCTTCCTCCGCGCGAGCCATGACGGCCCTCTCCCGGGTCGGCCAGATGGCCCCCAGCAATCGCATTGCGACTCGCGCCCTTTCTACTGCCTCCAAGATCTCTGCTCGACCTTCTATCGCCATGAAACTCAACAACTCTGGCCGCATTGCCTTCCGAAGAGCCTATGCTGACGAGGCCCCCAAGCCCAAACCCAAGCCTGGCAAGATTCGACGAACCCTCCGATGGACATGGAGATTTACCTACCTTTCTCTCGGTGCCCTCGTCGGTTACACATGTTACGTTATCTACGAAGACCGCCACCCTCAAGAACAGTACCAACCCGACCCTTCCAAGAAGACTCTTGTCGTTTTGGGTGAGTAATTTGGTGCACATAGCTCTATGAGCTCCTCGCATATATCATGGCAAGTTGCTGACGCGATACCCTTCCCTAGGATCCGGTTGGGGCTCTGTTGGTCTCCTGAAGAACCTCGACACCGAGAACTACAATGTCATCGTCGTCTCTCCTCGCAACTACTTCCTTTTCACTCCCCTCCTGCCTTCATGCACAACAGGTCTTATTGAGCACCGCTCCATCATGGAGCCTGTTCGCACTATCCTCCGCCACAAGAAGGGTGCCGTCAAGTACTACGAAGCCGAGGCTTCCTCTGTTGACCCTGATCGCAAGGTCGTCAAGATCAAGGACAACACCGAGGGCAAGGGTCCTCATTCTGAGACCGAGATCCCCTACGACATGCTCGTCATTGGTGTCGGTGCTGAGAATGCCACTTTCGGTATTCCCGGTGTTCGCGAGAACAGCTGCTTCCTCAAGGAGATTGGCGACGCCCAGCTGATTCGCAAGAAGATTATGGACTGCGTCGAGCGCGCTTCTTTCAAGGGTCAGTCCCAGGAGGAGATCGACCGTCTCATGCATATGGTCGTTGTTGGTGGTGGTCCTACCGGCGTCGAGTTCGCTGGAGAGCTCCGTGATTTCTTCGAGGATGACATCAAGAAGCTGATCCCCGAGATCAGCCACCGCTTCAAGGTCACTCTTATTGAGGCCCTTCCTAACGTTCTCCCTTCCTTCTCCAAGCAGCTCATTGAGTACACCGAGAACACCTTACGTGAGGAGAACATTGACATCAAGCTCAAGACCATGGTCAAGAGAGTGACAGAAGACTTTGTCGAAGCTGAGTGCGCTGGTCCCGATGGCACCAAGCAAACTCTCCGTATCCCCTACGGTCTGCTTGTCTGGGCTACCGGAAACGCTGTTCGCCCCATTGTCCGTGATCTCATGGGCAAGGTTCCCGCCCAGAAGGATTCTCGTCGTGGTCTTGCCGTCAACGAGTACCTCGTTGTCCAGGGCACCCGCGATATCTGGGCCGTTGGTGACTGCGCCGTTGCTGGCTACGCCCCTACTGCTCAGGTCGCTTCCCAGGAGGGTTCTTTCCTGGCCCGTCTGTTCAACAACATGGCCAAGACTGATGCCCAGGAGGCCCGCATCAAGGAACTCAGCAGCAGCTTGAACCTCAAACAGGGTAACTCTGCTGAGGTCGCCGCTGAGATTGAGGCCCTTGAGAAGCAGCTTCGCCGCATCAAGGACGTCAAGCCCTTCCGATACTCCCACCAGGGTAGCTTGGCCTACATTGGTAGCGAGAAGGCTGTTGCTGATGTTCCTTGGTTCAACGGTAACATTGCCAGCGGTGGCGGCTTGACCTACCTGTTCTGGCGAAGTGCCTACCTCTCCATGTGCTTCAGCAGTAAGTTTATTACGATCTTTTCTTGACATCACGGTGGAACTAATTGTGACATTTTAGCCCGAAACCGTGTGCTGGTCGCTGTTGACTGGCTCAAGTCCAAGGCCTTCGGCCGTGACGTCTCTCGCGAGTAAATCCTCCATTCAACATAACCTTTTATGCAACAAGGTTCGATACCCTGATATGAGCTGCGATAGCCGAGGACTTTATGTTGTCCACGCACTGCATCTTACGACGATCTGT
Source organism: Fusarium algeriense (assembly GCA_002982035.1). Lineage (NCBI taxonomy): Eukaryota > Fungi > Ascomycota > Sordariomycetes > Hypocreales > Nectriaceae > Fusarium > Fusarium algeriense. The sequence goes on along the minus strand of PVPY01000311.1, from coordinate 159,111 downwards.
TCTTGGGAGGGTGTACTTGGAGCATTGTGCATTAACTGGGCCGGACTAATAGATGTCTGATTAGAATCGGGCTTGGGATGGGATGCTTCATTTTGTAAACCTCGAGTTGGTCTTTCTTTTCTCTTTTCTGTTTGTAATTTTTTTTTTTTTTTTCTTTGTTCACGGATATAGATGGGAGAGGCAGGCCCCTTGTACGACATAGCTAGAGTGCGCAGAAAAGCGAAAAAAGCAGGGAGACTTGTGGAGAGTGGGGAAAACGAATAAACAAAACTCCATATCATGAACAAAGTCGTGTGTCTTTCTTGTGTCAATGAGTGCCCTTGTCGTGAGCCTTTTTCGTATATAGATCTTTATATGATGCGGTCAAGGGTCATCTTTGCTACTGGACAATGATGCATAGAGCACATCGATTTCTTGATCCATAGACCTACTTTTCACATGACGAAACATGCATCATATCATATGCAATTCACATGCCCTGTCTGAGATGGCTGGTGCTATTCATGTGGATATCATATCTAGCATCTCCAAATGGTCCCGGTCATAAGTCGGGAGTCCGGGTTCACAAGCTCGAATGCGGGGCATAAGCTCCCCGCGTCAAGCCGATATGCGGAGCTTGTCATCTACGTTTAGCTATTCTCAATGAACGGAACGTGGGGAAGAGAAAAATTCATTGCCTAGACCTAAGGTAGGTAACCCATTGCACGATATTTTGGCCTGCCTGAGCTCTTGGTCATGGGTGACCCGTCCAATCTTTCCGGCAGGGACCGCGCCGTTGAGCTGGACTCCAATGACACTCTCAGACATACTCGTGACGAGTTCAACATCCCCTCCAAAACTGATGTCGCTCGCAAGACTCTTCCTTCCGATGACAACACGGGTTAGTGTATTTAACTCTAACTGGCGTGTCCCTCATGTTGGACTAACTCTTCTAGATGCCAATGATGAAGCTATATACCTCGTGGGCAACTCTCTCGGTCTTCAACCTAAGCGCACCGTAGATCGCATACAGCAATACCTTGCTACATGGCGCACTCAAGGTGTACAGGGCCACTTTAAACCCCTCGAAGACTCTCCTCTACCAACATGGTTAGACGTTGACGTTCGTGCGGCCGAGATGATTGCGCCAATCGTGGGCGGCAAGGTCAGCGAAGTGGCTGTCATGCAGACTCTTACAGCCAATCTACACTTCTTGATGGCGGCATTCTATAAGCCTGATATCAAGGGACGGCATAAAATCATACTAGAGAGTAAAGCGTTTCCAAGTGATCATGTCAGTGATTCAATTCAACACTAGGCAAACGAGGCGCTAACACAGGTGCTTAGTATGCTGTCGAGACACAAATACGGCATCATGGACTGCATCCCAAAGACTCCATGATTACCATTGAGCCTCCAAACAACGAGGACATTCTCTCTAACGAATACGTAGAGTCAATCATCGAGAAGCACGCCTCCACGACTGCAGTACTTCTCCTTCCCGGTATCCAATACTACTCGGGTCAGCTTCTCGATATTCCACACTTGACTGCTTTTGCTCGCGAGCGTGGAATATTTGTTATCTGGGATCTCGCTCACGCTGCAGGCAATGTGCCTCTCTCATTACACGACTGGAACGTCGACGCGGCTGCTTGGTGCACATATAAGTATCTCAATGGTGGACCAGGCTGTATCGGAGGCCTGTTTGTTCACGAACGTCACACACGGGTTGAAGACGATGGATCGCACAACGTGAGACTTGCTGGCTGGTGGGGAAACGACAAGAAGAACCGCTTCGCAATGAGACCTGGCTTCGTTCCTGTTCCTGGTGCAGCAGGGTTTCAGCTTAGCAATCCTTCCGTTCTCGACATAACCTCTCTCTGTGCCTCTCTCGAGGTATTCCAACTCGCCGGCGGCATGGCTCCTTTGCGCGAAAAGAGCACAAGATTGACAGCCTATCTCGTCTCCGAACTTCAAAAGCTGCCCCAGGACATGAGCGCCTACTGGAAAATCATCACGCCGAGTGATCAAGACCGTCGTGGGGCGCAAGTGAGTATTCTTCTGTCCGGCGGGTTGCTTGATGAGGTTATGGCTGGTCTAGAGAGGAGGAGTGTTCTGGTTGACGAGCGCAGACCGGATGTGATTAGAGTGGCCCCGGCACCACTATATAATACTTTCTTAGATTGCTGGGAGTTTGTCGGTGCGTTCAGGGGCGCTTTAGAGGAGGCGCTGGATGCAAAGTGGAAAAAGGAGCAGATGGATGAGTAGGTAGATAAATCCCACGCTAGATCTTATGTTTGGGGCCATGTGGTCCTTATTTTCGCTATGGTAGTTCATGCGACCATTCAAATAAACTCTATGAACATATGCACGATGCGGTTTTCCATAGATATGTGGATGAAAGCTCCTCATGTGCTTGGTTTATGAAGTACATTACTGTCCGTGCACTTGAAATTGTGATCTTATTTTGGAGTGCACAGTTATTCTAGCTAGGGGGGAGGAAAGGAAACTTAGGACCTCGATACTAGTCAATAAAACTATACTAAGATGAGGAGAATGTTTACCTAGTTATGTTTTGGCACCATGGTTTAACGTCTGAGGTTTTCTTGTTCTCTGAGGGACTGACTATGTTGGAAATTGACGATCCATCTATTGTATGAACCAAACGACACACGTGTCAATTCTCCATTACTCCTGAGAGCTTAATAAGGCTTATAGAGAGAGAATATGAGAACTGATGTTACCATACCTTCTGTACGATTCCTTGCTTTTGTATCGAGTTCTTTCATACAAAAATTTATGGCAAATACAGGGTAACCAGATTCAAGGACCGCAGGTTCCTGACTAAGGTGGCGGCTTATCAAGGGTTCTTTTGAGTGGGCCAAATCAAGCCAATCACGTCACCTTCTGAAAAGATTATGTGGACCCACTAGGCGGACTTGCCTAGCGGCGAAAGCAAAAAAAAAAAAAATTACATGGTCAGCGCGTCTGAGGATTCTCTTAAAACTTCACACATCCTCCATTCATCTCTCCCTTTCCCATTCATCATCTCATCCTTCGGGCGCGCACTCCTTCTTCATCAAAAAGAAGGCTAATCTCGACACTACGAGATAACACATTGCGTATCCCACGTCTCTCTTTATTCTAATACCTCCCTTTTCCCTTCATAGACGGGTCCATTCCAAACGGCTCCGTCTTATCTCCCTACAACTGAAATAATGTCTGGCTACGACGGTGGATACAGCGGCGGCGGTGGCCGCGGAGGAGGTGGCTACGGCGGTGGTGGTTACGGCCGTGATCGCGGCGACCGTGGTGGTGACCGCAATGGTTATGGCGGTGGTGGCTACGGAGGGTGAGTAGATTTTTCTTGGTGGTTTGAGCGCAGATTTGGTGGTTTCAGCCTAGCAACGCGGCTGTTCTCCCCCAACGACAACGCGCTCAACCACTGACTCTCGCTTTCCCACATCATTCTTTCATCGGATTTCGCTAACACAGGATACAGCCGAGGTAACGGAAATGGCTACAGCGGCGCCGGCGGTGGTTACGGAGGCGGCTATGGAGGAGGTGCCGGCGGTGACCGTATGGGTGCCCTCGGTGCTGGCCTCAAGAACCAGGAGTGGGGTATGTGTTTTGTTCACCAAGTTCGTGTTGTGTTTTCGCCTGCTAACGTTTGCTCAGATGTCAACGCCCTGCCCAAGTTCGAGAAGTCTTTCTACAAGGAGCACCCCGATGTCGCAAACCGATCTGACGCTGATGTGGAAGCCTTCCGCCGCAAGCACCAGATGACCATTGCTGGCAAGGATGTTCCCAAGCCTGTCGAGACCTTCGACGAGGCTGGTTTCCCCCGATATGTCATGGATGAAGTCAAGGCTCAGGGCTTCCCTGCTCCTACTGCAATTCAGTCTCAGGGTTGGCCCATGGCCCTCTCCGGTCGTGATGTCGTTGGTATTGCCGAGACAGGTTCCGGAAAGACTCTTACGTATTGCCTTCCCTCCATTGTTCACATCAACGCTCAACCTCTCCTTGCCCCTGGCGATGGTCCCATTGTTCTCGTCCTCGCCCCTACTCGCGAGCTTGCTGTTCAGATCCAAGAGGAGATGAAGAAGTTCGGCCGATCTTCTCGCATCAGAAACACTTGTGTTTACGGTGGTGTTCCCAAGGGTCCTCAGATTCGCGACCTCTCTCGAGGTGTCGAGGTCTGCATTGCTACTCCTGGCCGTTTGATCGACATGCTCGAGGCTGGAAAGACTAACTTGCGCCGTGTTACCTACCTCGTTCTCGACGAGGCTGATCGCATGCTTGACATGGGTTTCGAGCCCCAGATCCGCAAGATTATCGGCCAGATTCGACCTGACCGACAGACTCTGATGTGGTCCGCCACATGGCCAAAGGAAGTCCGCGCCCTCGCTTCCGACTTCCTCCAGGACTTCATCCAGGTCAACATTGGGTCTATGGAGCTTGCTGCCAACCACCGTATCACACAGATTGTTGAGGTCGTCACAGATATGGAGAAGCGTGACCGCATGATCAAGCACCTCGAGAAGGTTATGGAGAACAAGGAGAACAAGATCCTCATCTTTGTCGGCACAAAGCGAATTGCTGACGAGATCACTCGATTCCTCCGCCAGGACGGATGGCCTGCGCTCTGTGAGTATCATCCATCATCCCACTACAAGGTTATAGGACAGCCACTAACACCTGTTAGCCATCCACGGTGACAAGCAGCAGAACGAGCGTGATTGGGTACTTGACCAGTTCAAGACCGGAAAGTCTCCCATCATGGTGGCTACTGACGTGGCCTCGCGTGGTATTGGTATGTATCATCACCCCCCTCCCTTATGGCAACTTCCAGCGACAGCACTTGCTGTACTTTACTCTCGTGTTTAGGGGCTCTCTTGACTGTGCGAATCTGCCTGATAATTATCGCGTCCAATTGGTTCTCAACCAACGGGGTCTTGATCCGTTGTGTAGCCTTCACTTTGCTATACTCACGTGTGTTCACTCTTGTATCGTTCTTACTCTCGTGGTACGAGTGTGGAGTTGGCATGTTGCCTTTGATCAAGCTGCTGGCCAAGGTTCTCTTGTTTCCAGGACCCAGTGACCCGCATACTCCAGGATGGCATTTTGACGCACTTTCTATTGCCCCATCTCCGCCAGGAGTGAAGTACAGATGGCTTGCCAATATGCCTAGCTATTCACCTTCATCTTCCGTGCTGGAACGTTGCTATACAAACCCCTGCTTCGCCTGCTAACCATTCTTGCTAAAGATGTGCGCAACATCACTCATGTGTTGAACTACGACTATCCCAACAACTCGGAGGACTATATTCACAGAATTGGTCGTACCGGTCGTGCCGGTGCCAAGGGTACCGCCATTACCCTTTTCACTACTGATAGTGAGTATTCCTTGAACTGTAATCTCGGAAGATATATATGCTAACAGTCTCCCTAGACCAGAAGCAGGCCCGTGATCTTGTCAATGTCCTCCAGGAGGCCAAGCAGCAGATTGATCCCCGTCTTGCTGAGATGACTCGATATGGCGGCGGCGGTGGTCGCGGCTATGGTGGATGGGGACGTGGCCGTGGCGGTGGTAGAGGTGGGTATCGCCGACGCTGAAGCAGCAAGACACCTATCGAGCTGACTCGACCTCCAGCCAACGCCAACAACATGCCCATCGGCAACCGTAACCGTCGGTGGTAAGGTGATCCTCCAGCTTGGGTTTCTACCCTCTGGTGATACGGATGAGGCAGCCTCACATTTCGGATCCTCGGATTCTCAAAAGTACATGACACCCAAGGCGTTTGTTTGTTAGAGAAAGGTGGTTCGATTAGACTTGACTCGTTTTATGCGAGTCTGGATTTCTGGTTTGATTGCGGACCGGTTTGGTCCCGCGCTTAAGTGGCATTTTCTGTTTTATGTTATTCGAAATAATGGCTTTAGATTGGGATGATGATATCGTGTCGAGTCGTATGGGAAACGCTCGCCAGCAGAGATTAGGGGAAATATCCTACCTTTATTCGAGGCCTCGTGTTCTGGAGGTCGATGACAATCTCGACAAGAGTCGAGCTGGATGTTCAATAGACTATTGTAGTTTACTTAAATGACATAGCTCACTCTTATGCTGACGGTGTATTTGAACGTGTATCTTGCATGTTGCTCCTGCCGTGGCACCTTGTTATATAGATGGTTCAGGAGTGTGTTACAATGCCACGCCCATCTTACCCATGATTAACTCCTGAATATTTTAATTACCATGAATGATACTGAGTTGCTTCCATCTAACCGCCGTTTCCCTGGTGGTGTTTTCTTCTTCTTTTCCTTTCTCTATACATCGCGAAACGATGTCAAATATTTTTACGTGAGCTCCTTCTCTCACAAACGCGATGGTTCAGTGATCAGAAGAGGGCACAGAGATTTGTCGGCATTTGTTGGATTTTCAGTTCCCAGAGACTATACTCCAGTGGTTCCTTGAAGTCTGCGTCTACTTGGCTGGGTGTATTGGGATGATAGCTCGTTCTTTGTGGGCATGGCTATCCTCTTGTGGCTTTCGCACACTTGTAGTCTTCCATCTACTCCTGCATCTCCAGACGGCCTGACAATCTTGATAGAATTGAATTAGATTCTTGTGGTGTTGGTCATCTCCCGAGCTCTCTATTTATCATCAGAAGTGTCCTCCCTCTGCCACTCGGTATTATAGGAGTGTACGGCAATGGCCCATAAATTATTATTTTTCTGTAGTGGTATGGCTCGATCAGAATAGCCAATCTTCATCCTCCCTGGTGGGTTGACTCAATCTTCGTCATCTCGGGATATTCCAACCTCACTCTGGTTGTATTCCATCGTCACTTCACAGAGATACCTGCTCCCCGATGTACTCGTCATAATAGGATCTTGACTGCCAGTACAAGGCAAGTGAACCAACTCCGTAGTCCTCAATCTCACATGCAGGGGAACTGAGTCTTGCCTAGAATACACAGACAAGACTCGTGGGTTTCCCGCCATGAGGTGTTAATTAACCCAGCACTCATCCTTTCGAAATCGTGCTCTATGTCCCCCATCATTCATCTGGGACTACATAGATCTATCTCTAACAATCATTCGGAAGGAATCGGTCATCAGCTATAAGCCACCTTATTTTGTATTTGACAGTGACTATAAGTTGATGGAATTGGTAGTGACATGAAGGGCCCTGCTGTATCATGACAGTGAGCAACGATGCCAGCAGGTCGCTGGCGTCAATTTCGATCGCTTTATCATTTCGACCTGGTGGTTTCAGGAATAATAGTGAGCATGGGAGGGAGGGCTGTTGTTGTGATAATGGAGCAAGGACAGCCTGCTTTGTACCCCTATGAGGTTGGTCACTTTCTTACTCCTTTTTGATTACCTTACTGTCCCCGTTATTCTCTGCAGGTAGTGACTGTGGGCCGAAGGCTTGGATTGACGTCTGATTATCCCTTTATCCCTATTTCCCAAGTTCTTGACGAGTTGCAGCGTTTAAGCCGTTCAAGCCCAGGCGTCATCTAATAGCAAGCCGCACTTGATTGATTTCCATTACATGCGGCTGCCTTACTTGATATGCTCCTGGATCTGGGTAAGTCATCGCGTTGGTCGCTTCCAGCGAAGACTTGACGCCATAGCATCCGTCCGCCCAAGATCCAATCGGCGCCACACTGAATATCATGAACAGCAACCTAGAGGCGAATGTGCTTCACTGAGCAGTTGACTAATTCGCGGTGAGGTAGTAGTTAGCTCTTCTATCTTGGCAAAGACATGGGGAAACCCTTAAATTGAATAGCTTCAGTAGCTTGAGGCGCCTGGTGAGACAAGCTTTTCAACACCAACAACCGTTCTTGATCCGCCCATAGCGCCGGGTTAGTATGCCATATCGAGGAGTAGTGTTAGGTCGATCATTATCAACCGCATGCAAGACATAGCCTGTCTTTTACGTCAAAATTTGCCATGGGCGGACTGATATGTAGATAATATTTATGCACAACCCAATATCTTATTTATCGGTGAGCTAGGCGTCATGACATGCCAACCAGATATCAAACTCTCGTAAGCATCAATCACCGTACCCCATATCCACATGCATTCATAGAAAGTCATAAGCACATGCCGCAGTATGGCATCAGGTAGCCATTACGCTCACTACTAAATGAACAGTGCAGTTCCAAACTGACGAAGCACCCGACTAGTGAGGATAATTCCAAATTACCCCATCAACACTTCAGGTACAGGGTAGAGAATAAATTGTAATCACGAAGATCGGCAATGATAGACCCGCCTTGCCCCTGGCCAAGAGTTGGGCATTGCTCATGTTGGATATCAAGGCTGATGTGGTGCGGATAGACGCAGTCGCATCATCAGAACCATGCCAATCTCGATTGAAATTCGCCGGTGACGCTCAGGGAATTTTGAGCTTGAATGTCATTGTCCCGATATGTAAGACGGCAACAATAGCGGCATATGGAATAGTCTGTCGGCGCGATATGAGATGGCACGACGAGACGCGGCGTAACAGACCGAGTCAGTCATGGCTGACCAAGACGGTTTCGTCGCCTCTTGATGGAAGACGCCCCAAACCTTTGCAAAGTTCCAGAACAGCCTAACATGACTTCTTCTCTTCTATTGACTCTCAGACGGGACGCCAGGTTTCGGAACCATTCCCCCAACTTGACCATGTTGCCCGAAATCACTTGCGAATGTCAGCCTCTCTAGCAGTGATTTGAGGTAACTTAGATGCACTGGGTTTGCCATGATGGGGATATTAGAATGAGCTCAAAAATTCCACCGAAAATATTCGGAGACGGGAGCAGACATACGGAGGCAACTTAACGCCTCGTATGGGGAGAGCAGAAGAGTGATGGGATGGGGAACGATATGGAGATGTTTTGTCAACCACCAGCACCCAAAGACTCGGTACAAAAAGATGAAGGTCCGTTGGAGAGGCTCAGAGGCTATTCAGTTTCCACCACCTACCTGCAGGGATAGAAAAGAAACAACAGCCACGGCTGGATGACAGGGCGCAGGGGGGGCGGGCCCACAACCCAAAGGGAGCGACAGCGAAGTCTGATTCCAAGTGCCTCCTCACCCGTTGATGCACCCCAGGAATGAAGGCAAGAGCTTGACTCCGGCGTGGCTCCGGGACCAATACCATTCATAGTACGCCGAATGGCGTGGCATTTCCCAGAGGCTTGCCCCCCCCCCTGTCTATCCTATCCCTTGGTCCTTGCCTGTCCAAGCTTTCTCCAGACGCGACGGGGACTGATGATTCTAAGTTGGTTAAAGATTCAGCCCAGATCACCGCGCCATCAGTGATAATATCGCGTCGTGCCGTGCTCGCTCAATTCGACCCAGTTAAGCATAGCAATATGTTGTATCATTTTGTCACCTTTTGTTTGATGCTCAAGATTGTGACATATGTCAATTCCTTTTTGTCGCTTGCCGCGGCGAACCCCCAGACCGAAACATATGTCGGTGTGTTTGCTCGTCATTATTATGCTGTATGTTAGATGCACGCATACTCTCGCATACGACTTCCCCTTTCCGCTCAGGGTTCCGCTGGCAATCATCGACCGACCCATGGAGTGAAACCCCTCCCTCTTTTCGTCAATCCATCCTCAGAGAGCCATGGGAAATCTCGTGGATGTCACCGTCAATTACCAAGTATCCGTTCCTCCGACTACATCTCATTTAGTTATCGCACGCCCATTTGCAGCAGACTTTCCTGACTCAACAGTGATGCCTTCCGCTACGTCCACTGTCCATAGGCCTGAAAAGGCGTATATATATATATTTTTATTTTATTTTTTATTTTTTAAAAGTTAGCAGATTGGGCGTTTGATGATGCCACAACAGGGCGCCGCGACAAGGCGGAAAAGAAGCCAACCGCCAAGTCCCATGTGCGAGCCGCGATAGCCAGGGCAACTTCGTCTGGCCCTGCCGATGAGAACCATCACGGGGACGCTAAGAGGGGACCTGGTCTCCCTGTCGCTGTAATGCATGGATGGATGCAAGGTATGGTATGTGTTAGGGATCCACACTTTGTAAGAGAGCCCCATGCTGTTGGGACTGTATATCTCTGAATCCTGTCTCACAGTACATACAGTGCTGTACGATATTTGCTCAGGATACCCCATCATTATCCTCTCAACATTGAGTCGTTCCGAGCGCAATATGCCATGGATGGCTGACTTGCAGAATGCTGGAAACGTGCGATTCATCGCCAGCTTGATAATTACGTCGGTGGCGGATTGTTTTGCCCGATGGACGCTGCCGACGGCATCGCATGTTGCAATGAATCTCATTTCCCTCTGACGGAAACTGCATTTCAACCTTGGATGTCAAATATTGTATGGAACTGTGTCCGGGCGGGCTCTGGTTAGCATGGTTCTGACATCGTTTGTTCATAGCTCTCAATCAATGAGGTTGGGGATACGTATGCTCAGCCTCCAGTCTTCAGACAAAAATGAGCCATCGGATGCGGCTGGACTATGATAGCTTGCCAGTTCTGTCTGCCGCGTGGCTGGGCATCTTCAGCACCAGATCTTAGCAGGGACCTAGATTATCCAATACCAAACCAATATCGTTGAGAGCGAAATAGCATCCAGGAACGTGGCGAAGACTTCCACAAGCCTGTTTCCAGCAATTTAGGTCACTTTCTGTTTTCAGATTCGAAGTGTGCACCAGTCTGCGTGGCTAGACGAGACAGCAATATTATCCGCGATGTTTCTTTTTGGCAACGCAACGCATCCGTCCGCTTTTCATGATGTTGAAGCCACATAACTTTCGTGGTCTATAGCAAAAAATTGAATCTTTGAAGCGCTCGACATCGAGTCAGCTTTGCGCCAAAAGCATGACATAGAGTACCCTGATAATGCCATTCTTGCTGCTTCCGGCCCCGACCGATTGTAAGGACCGACCAAGGTTTGAATACCTGGATTCAGAACATCCTTCCTAAGCAACAGACCGAGATAGTGGAGGCCAACGACACTGAATCGCCAGCCTCTAGGTCTGTGCTAGAACGCTAGGGCAATTTACAGACAAGACTCCCATTTCCACTGGTGCACCACGCCGAATTCGACATACGCTAATGAGCTGAATCGAAGGGCTCTAGGGGCTCTAGATGCCCACCGTTCTGTAGATCGCTAGCGTCGCTCAGCCCACCAAGATCTGAGTGTCCTCGCGGTGTGGTGGGCCCTAATCAACCATTAAGAAGAAGTGAGATTGGCCCGCAGATCAGCAAGATGACTGGTCATCTGGGTCAGTCTTTCTTCTCGTATGTCTCCTCGGCGAACAGTCGTGAAGCCCGAAAGTGCTACTTCAAACAAAGTTAAACTGGTGCTGTCTGTTCCGCCCCCCGATTTTGTTTGATGTTGCACATGACAAGCAGCTGGCGTGCGGGAGATTCCCAGGACCACGGGAAGCTGAGATCGTGGTTGACCGGCTTCCGACTAGCTCACGTTTGCTGGGAATCAAAGACACCGCCAACATAGACTAGGTAGACTGCCGTCCACCGTCACACTTAATGGCTTGCCGTAGCCTCACATGTTCCTGGATATGCAAGTGACATCCACCGACTCCTGAGGACCGGGCGGTCGATGATCTGCTGGGTCGCTGGAACTAAGACCCTCGAAACAGCGCTAATGACTGGCTGTTAAAGGTCCTGCTGCGTGTTTTCTGCCCTTGAATCAAGAGTGGATTGAGCCTGGCTGATTATGTTTCCGAGATATCGGTATCTGTGCGATGCTGGGGCACCGTGGCCGCAATACAGTGTAATTTGAACATCCAATCTCTACGTATCAGTGATTTGACAACCCTCTGGTGTCATGAAACAAAAGTTGAGAGATTGTGCGTAATCAAGCTTGTAGAGGTGTTTATCTTGAACTAGATCGCTGGAGTAGGTTGTTAGCGAGCGGCCCAGGAGAATTAAGCAATTGGCCCTGTGCCCCTTGTCCATCATCTGCCCCATCCGATTAGATATATCTGTAGCATGAAGGGTGACAGTGAACTTATCTGCTATTATGTGAGAACATCCTTCTGTGTGATTTGCGATAGACGCCATGCCAAGCCCCGTGATGCCTCCTTAGTGATTGAGATAAAAGCCATGAATAGGATATGGCTGTTTCGCTCAAGAACCTTGAACTTGCGTGTATTGCACGTGGGCTTCCCCTTCTAGGCAATCTCATCGTCGTTTCGGCTCTTTCTCACTCAAGAAATGCTCCTCATGGACACTGATCAATTGTTGGGCCTGCTCCACCAACGGGATGAATAAGTTTGTCTTGCAATTGACACAAACTCATCTTCCATCCAGATTGACTTCAGTGTTAGTGGGACCACCCAAGCCGGCAATCCATCTGTTGATATGCACACACCCGCGATTAATGGTGTTGAAGACGTTTTATCCCATCTTTAGTTAGCAGGAAGCCACTAAGTCAGCAAGATTTCCAATGGGCTGGTATCATAGTTGGACGCGTCTCAGGATTTGACTTCAAGTTCTTTTTGCCAACATTGGTCGATGGGAATCTTCAACCTTGATCTTCAATTGTTTCTGTTGCGTGCTGTGATTGTGCAAATGGCGCAGGGCTTCTGGCATGGGTACTCACCGCCTTGATACCGTGTATGTTTCCAAGAAATACAGGCGTAGATGTGGGCCATGGTTGACGAGAGTGACGAGCTTCGAATATCGTTCTTGGCCCAGTCCATGTACGGTTCAACCCTAGCATGCCGTCGGTCTAGACACAACTGCTCCCCTGCAGAAACTGGCAAAGTGTGTATCAACGGGGTCTTCTGTCCCATTTGTGTGGACCCATGTCCAAAGTAATGTCGCAAAAGAAATCAAGCATGCTTGCTTTATCATATTTGTCTGCGAGCTCGCCCTGAGTAACAATTGGACGTTCGGATGAATGCATCGAAGGCGGTCAGGAGGGGTCGCATTCACTAAACATCAAGAGGAGAGACAAATGTGATCTGAACCCCACACGAAATCATGATCTCTTGGGAAGAACAGAGGAGCTTCCTCGCTTCATGCCGGTAGTCAGTTGTCGGCCAGCAGATACATATTAACGCCAGTTCCCCGCAACTTGTGTAGAACACTAGACTAAACGCCTAAACCCACACTGACCAAGTGAGAGCTTTTCTCCTTAACTGCGGACAAAAACACGGTTTGAAAAGCGAGTCAGGGCTGAGGAAGCAATTCTGTCGCTACATGACAGGGGAGCTAGGCACACTTAGTCCTCCATGTGCGGGCGCGTGAACTGGCACCCAAGTGACCCAACCATACCATTGGTGTTGTCTAACCCCCCACACGGCGATCTGAACGCGATGATTTGATACGTTGGAAGGGATGGTAGTCAATGGGCCCTGGAGCCTTAGTACATAGGATATATTTTAGCTCAATCCTATGAGACTTGGATGAAGGTCCCGAGAGAGAGAAGCAGTTAGCAGATCTGACCAGGAATCAGCTTAGACAGTGAGCTCAGGTCTCTATGCATCTATGCCAAGAAGGAAATGAGAAGCTGTTCCACCTGCATATCAGGCGCACGGACAAATTTAATGAGGTTGACGTCGGCCCTGAAGGTGAAGGTGTGGGTGTCCTCTGGGCTCTCTCTGGTTGGCACAGTGCTTTAGATGGAAACCAACGACCCTCGACGTTGCAAACCTAGCCCCCAATAAACGGCGGTGGGACGACTCTTTCTTTGCCTGATGTCGCGAAGGAGCTATAATTCGTGAGTCGCACAGGGGCCCAGCCACCTAAACACAAGAGCTAGAATCGGCAGGGGTTGCGCATCAGTGGATACTCCACGTGAGCACCAGTTGAGACTGTCGTAGGTTCAGTGGAAACACAGAACCAAAGTCAACACGTGGAGCGTTCTTGAATGTTTCCATTTGGTTTGTGCGACAGCAATGGTGTCATTTCGGTCCAAAATAGTGGCAGGCCGAGTTGTGCGGAAAGAAACTTGGGCCGTCTCATATCAATATCGATGATAATGCAACCCTGGATCAAGGAAAGGTCATAGCAAAACGATATAGCTCATGAAAGCTTCCCCTGTTTGACTGGGGGATGCTTTGGGGTCCGTGGCCCAGTCGCTTGGTTGAGTGGTGCTCGACTTCCATTGGCCCAATGACCGAAACATCTGCATATGTGTTGTCAGACACCGTATTGATGCATCACGGTGTGGTGCGGCAGAGGTGACAATTCTGATGCTGTTCTTGGTTGCGGAGCCATTGAGCTTGGAGTCGTATTGGCTCCCTGTAGTTACCTTGGGAGTTTTGTTCTGAAGGAATTGACGAACAGCTTAGCTGAAGTACCTGGCTAAGGTAATCCACTTATTACCTTGGGGAGACACCAACAAGCTAGGCCTACTGTGCCTCTTTGGGGCATTTTAGGCCCCTTTAGTTCATCCCAGATGCTCGGGTCGCTTAGGATCTTGTTTAACTAGACCCTGAATTTTCTGGGACAGATCATTTTACTAGAAATGTGCCAAATATGCCAGGATGCTAAAAAATGTGTGGCTAGATCGCCACAAAAGAGAAGCCAAGAAGCGGCACCTGTTAGTAATACTGTACGAGATGACAACTGAAAAGAAACAATCTGAAAATTGACAAGGCTGAAACCAGGTTTGAGCCTTTAGACTGGCAAATATTTGGCATCTTTTGCATGAAGGCCCTTTGATGTTCACTCATTTTCTTAATGAGATGGGGCAGGTTGACGTGGTTGCCGTACAGAGCGCGGAGAACTGAGAAAGACGACACCCAACCTACTAGGTAACTTCCTGCCCTAATCTTGATTTCTATTAGAGTCCAGGAGGAGATGGTTCTTTCATTTTTTTGAGTTCTATTATCCAAAACCTCTGTGATAAACCTGTCGGCCTGGATTAATTTCCAGTGGACTGACAGCCAAAGCAAAAATTTACAATTCTTCGAATGAATGACTCAGTACAAGGCGTCTAATCATCATCTGAAGTATTGGTTGTAAAATACAGAGCTGTAAAGACCATACTATGAGATTAGACCTTTAACACTAGTAACCATGTTTCTGTTTTCTCTTTTTTTTTATTTGTTAAAACACAGAAAAGAAAAATTAACAGTGAGTGAAAAGAATTTCAACTTGCAATTCCATGAAGTATGATTGGTGCCTCTGCAACGATTGCCACTATGTACAGTATTATGTATATGGCACAAGGAAACTCAGTACGCTATGAGCGAGCCATTGGCGTTTGCTTGTCGAAGAGTTTTGAGTTACACATATGCAGTCAAAGAATAAAAAGAATGAGAGGTGACCAAGCAACGTGTCCAGCTGACTGATCTCAATTTCGCTCTCCTCAGTCTTGTGTTGCCATTAAACCTACACTTCGTCCTTCCTGAACCACATTTACCAGTCAAATTGAACCAACTTTCAGTACGCCAATGCGATAATCTATCACGCGCCATACCTGTTTCTGATACGTGCAAGGTGCCGAGGACGCAGTATTGCCCTGTCCCTGCCTGTTACAGTATCAGCCACAATGTGCCATGGCATACCGACATACATACCCGGAGAACGAACGGAAGACTCTTACAATAACGTCAACAGGATGATAGCTAGTACTGGACGCGTTGTGGGCTACCGATATGGCGCTGTGTCTGTTACCGTTTCATCCTTCTTCGAAGGCGCCAAACCATAGCGCCCACCGATCTTAAGAACCAAGCAAACCATTCTAGGGCTGAACTAAACACTAGAGAACACAGCTACTACTTGCCATCCCCCTGAAGCCAACTCGACAATGGCGGATACGGAAACCTTAGCCTGACCAACGGCGCCGGCATCCAAACCTTTGCTAGAGGATGGCCTGCACGTCAGGGACTTGTCGATTCCACATCGACCAACTATCACACGTTGGCACGTCGCAACCAGCTTGCTATCATAGTATCGCGTGTGTTGCGCAGCGAAATTGTCGTTACACAACCGTGTCGCGGAGAATATTCTGAACCATCCTTGAGCTTGGCTTGCGCGCGACTGCAACTAGCGTGTGCTGGGAACCACGACGCCGGGCTCATTCACACCCATTGGGGTATCGCCGCCATGTTCTTCGGCCTCGACTTCACGGCACATACCCGTACACGTGCGATACGAATACTCCCGTCTTGATTGCTTGTAAAAGTCTCGGTGTTGGCCTTGAGTCAGTTGAGGTCACAAGAGGATTTCGCAATTTCTCCCTCCATCGGCCGTGACAATCCGCGTGCCCGATAACCCCATTTTCTTTGAATCGATGACCTTTTCGCCCATTGGCACGCTGTTGACAAGCTCGCTATCGGTAACTCAATGCTAACCCCTCTTTGGGCTTAATTAGCCAAGCCCCGAGCTGCGTTCAACACAAGGATCCTGGACGCCTCTTTCAGTGGTTCAATCACAGCCACGTCAAGGTTGATTGGACCAGTTGAAAAGACCGCAGATCTACGGCGTACCTACGCACTGTATTGGAGTGGAGGAGGTTCCGTCCGAGGATGATGGAGGGTGGCTAGGGTGGACATTCCTTTGGGCCCTTGGATCCTGTACTGGGTTGTTCTCTGAGTGGAACTTGGTTACCAGAGCGCAGGGCACGCGGTGACTACCCATGTCATTCATGTTCTCTCCCCCTGGTCAACCTCACAATCATGCTGGCTTCGCCATGGCCCTCAACAGCAGGGCAGAGCTCGCGTTACAGCCAGATGTTGTGCCTTTCCGACTGCGGACAACTTTCAACCTTGATAAATCAACAGATTATGGACGAGGCCAATGGTACAATAAGCCCAAATCAATTACCTTAGGAGACGATCGAGAAGAACAATCACGGCCGTTGGCCGATTTTTGTCTACACACACTCCGTCACCAATTTTTGCAGGTCATCATCCTGCGTGTGTGATTGAACCCAAACAGGGGGGATGTTGATGAGCAAAGCAAAGACCACCTCCCATTCCCAGCCATCAGGACAGGCGCAGGTTCCAGGACACACATGGTAAGGTCAGGTAGCTTTCATTGACAGGGGACAGGGATGTCCCATTCCTCTGGCTCTGTCTGGTTCTGCTACGTTTGAATGTGTTGCTTCTTTCCAGCAGCACGGGGGTGCAGCATTTCTCATTTAGAATTTTTTTCTTTCTATTACTGAGGTTATTATAAAGGCCAAACAAAACAGGTAGAAAAAAAACCCCAGTAACAGAAGGCCCTCCCCCACCCCTTTCTCTTACTTCCACGTTGTTCGAAATTCGACTCCGACTTCACCTTCTTCCTTACACGCCCTACGAATTCGAGTTTTACGTCGACCTTTCATAAGGTCTCCCCTGAAAAGACGCTTAGTCTTTCTCGTAATTACTCGCCGCTTTCGCTCAGCAGCCTACGAGTCAGCGGCACTCCCGGCACCGGCGACGTGGAGACTCCTCGGCAGAACGATCGACCTCGACCTAGCAGATTTCTTGCCTGTGAGCAAGTCTAGCCCGTCTGGTCCAGTCCAGTCCATCCACCATCGCTCGCGCTACGACGGAAATACCCCAACTTGGGATTCATTTACTGTACATTTTTGCTACAGTATCAGCATCTCGGATACTGCTGCAAAATTGCACCCAAACTCGCACGCCCCTCCTGTCCAAACAAACACGCTATCCACCAAGGTCGATAAGCGCAGGATCCCACTGCCACTGCCCTGGGTTAAGCTGTGATGTACTGTGCTGGCTAGACCATCCCATTCTGCTCACTTGATAACCCTACTGTGCGGTACGTTACCGACTGTTTCGCATCGACCCGTTGCACTTCGGTATCTTCCAGCCTAGCAAACAACAAGTCAGACCAGTCCAGGACTGTCATCCAAAACTCGACGCGCATACCTACATACAAGTCAAACATACGTTCGATTGCGGTTCTTGACGGCTGGTTCCACCAATATCGACATCATCTTTTTGCCCCTAGGTCAAGGAGGAGTGCATACTGTCCGTCAATCCGTCATTCATTTTTTTCGCCTTGGGACCATACAAAAAATTATTCGGTCCCGCACCTCTTCGAGTTCTCCGTCACTACAGAAGCCTTCTTGCGTAGACGTAGACGTAAACGCAAAGCACACGCCCCTCCCCCCTGCAAGGTCGTGAGTCGCTCTCAGGAAGACGAGAGTCAGTGTATTGTGGGAAGATACACTTTGGCACACCCTTGTCCATCTCAGGCTCTGAAGCGCTAGACCCTCTTTGCTTCTGGGCTCTCGGCAGAGCCACCGTACCAGACCGATTTCAACATCGCACTATATTAGTGTGTCGCTCCCCAAGAACTACGGGCGACTTAGCCCGACCTCTCTCTGATCGAGGAAAAGAGAACTATCCTTGCCCTAGACTCCATTCCCCCATCTCTATCTCCCCTCCCCAGCAAGATCCGCGCTCAAAGACTCGGCCTAGGAGCTCGCATCACACACTTAACCATAAACCAACCTTTGGTCTCGCAAGCGGCGCTACTACTGCCGCCGCCAACAACATATACTGCCGCGCCGCCGCAAGTCTCTGCAAGCGCTCAGCCATATTACCCTTCTTTCCCCTGCTACTGGCAAACACCAACCTGACGCGGGTCTAAGCTAAACCTCGCCGGCCATTTCTTTATCATCAGCCCCGTGGAGCTGTAGCATGTCTCTGGTGCCAACACAGCAACCTCATACTTTTGTTGACAACCACGCATCGTTGCATTCTGCTTCCAACATCGCGAAACTTGGTTCCGAGGCGACACTTGACACGCTCCTCAGCTCTCCCAACTCTATGGAACGAAGTGCTACGGAGTACTCGCAGTCAGGTTTGCCTTCGCCCTATCCAAGCAACTTCGGCGACACCAATTCTGAAGGTTCGAGGGCAGATCACGCATCTGCTGCGCAATATCCCGTCAAGCAGGACATCAACTACTCGACCTCAGCCACTCCCACCTCCGAGTACGGCGTCTATCCTCAGTCAGCCCGATCAGGATCTTTCCCAGAACACGTCCAGCGTTCATACCATCCTGCCAGCAGCACTAGCACTGGCGGTATGGCGCAACAACAGAACAGTCCGTCAATGCCCCAGCAGGATGGGCGTAGCCATCAGACCCATCCGGTCAAATCTGACAACGATGTTCCTATAGATCCATCCATCGCCGCTCCGAGCCCAACTTACGCCTCCTACGGGCAGCATTCACCCTATGCGCCTAACCCAGATATGACACACAGTTATTCTCATCCTGGAGGCGGCATGTATGCGCAGCCTCGGCCAGACTGGGCTGGTTATCCTCAGCACGGCGGTGCGCCTCTGACTCCCGGCCACCCAGTTTACGCTCAGAATCCTGCCTCCGCGCCGCCTCAAGCACGACCGAACCAGGTATGTTGAACCTACACAGACTAGCACGAAAACGGACTGTAATTGGAAGAGTGCAAAGTGCGCATATATGAGAGCACCTTGGGCTGTTCCAATTTTTGTTCAGTTTTGTGGATCGCCTGCTACTCGACATATGGTCATTTCTAACATGCTCAGGTTTACTCATTCGTCCCCATTCCTGGTGCGCAGCAGCATAAGCGACCTCGACGACGATATGAGGAGATCGAACGCATGTACAAGTGCGGATGGAATGGCTGTGAAAAAGCCTATGGTACACTGAACCATTTGAATGCTCACGTTACCATGCAGTCTCACGGACAGAAGCGAACACCCGAAGGTAAGCTGCTCATGATTGCAGAGAACTGTTTGGTAAAGAGCATGTCTGACAAACAATGATAGAATTCAAGGAGATTCGCAAGGAGTGGAAGCAGAGGAAGAAGGAAGAGGAAGCCAACCGAAAGGCCGAAGAGGAGCGACAACGCCAGGCTGCTGCTGCTGCTGCTGCTCAGAATGGAGGTGGCGATCCTCAAGGTCCTGATGGCACGCCTACCTCATCCTACCCTGGGCGAACAGTTCAGCTGCCTCCTATCGGATACCAGCCTGCTCAGTACCCGCCACCACCTTCGGCTGTTCCTCAACAGCCTCTTCCAGACTATAACAACAGCCATATGTACTCGAATTATCAACCTCACTCACCCTACGCGCAACCCAGCCAGGGTATCCCTTACCAATGTATGTCGCAAAGGCAGAGGGTGGCTTAGTGGATGAACTAACCAGGCTTAGCAAACGGTGGTCAACCCCCAAGCCACTAAGGCGGATGGTCAAAGCAAGGATCAAGGCACTAGAGGAGGAAAGTCACCAAAAGTCAGGATGAAAATTAATACCCTCTGTACTATATTGGAACTACCGCTGTTGATCTGAACCCATTTCAGAACAAACAGAAATGACCTTCAGAAGGCACGGCGGACCTGAAGAGGCAGGTATCGTACTCATACGTATTCTCGGCCTCCTAATCACTCCTCTACTTCGACTCGCGTGGACCCTTGATTGGCGTTGACCATCATTGGCTGTCCCGAAAATCCTTTCAACTATTGGACCTTTTCTTCTTGGTTTCGTTTCTTGGAGTTTACGTATACATGCCCACGAAAAGATATTGGGTTGGGGAGTTGCCAAATTCTATTCATGAGCATAAGGTTACTGGTCAAGGGTGGCGGTCCTGGAGGTTTGGCGTGGTTTATCTGCATTTACGATGATCTGTTACGTTTTGCTGGAGACATGACCGTGTCCTCAGTTGCTCTTTTCGCATTTATTGTGTGGTAAACGTTGGGACGGGATCGAGAGTGTTTCTCATGCAGCCCTGGCTTCACCTAGTAAGATGGGGCAACCAGGGTAGAAGGAATATGGTAGCGATGCATGCCGACAGTATATTATGATGACATAGGTGCGAGATTCTGTTTCAAATGAGTATGCCTTTGTGGCCGCTATTGTGAACGAAAGTTTAACTCAAACTGTGCCTTCTCCTTGAACCATTACATTGTGATATTGAGTCTCAGATAAATGAAAGTGCAAAACAAAGAACATAGAATTGAGCCGACGGAAATCAAGAGGAAACTTCGGTGATGCTAAGGTTAACTATCTCAGAATGCGGCAAAAGACTTAGCGAACCAATCTGTCGGGTCATAAAGTCAGCCCTATCTCTTTTCAGAAGAGGCGAAATCGATCAAGACACGGGAACGATGGGCAAACCTGGTCAAACGTGGGTGGCGCGCCGTGGTAGGGTTGTGTTGCACATAATACTGCAGCGAAGAGATGGGGGTGGTTGAGTTGTGTTGCTGTTACAGATGCTAATCTACGCGAATAGTTCCAAGTCTAAGTCAAGGGTGTGAATAGCAAAAGAGCCCAAAGGCAAGGATTATAGATTGGGTGATGGTGGTGATGAGCAAGGCGAAGGGTAGAGAAGGGAAAGGTCGGGTAACACAAAGACATGGAAGTGCCTGACGTACATGTGTAGTGCACCTTAGCTTATTAGCAAGGAGGTGAATGGAAGTGGTCTGATCTTGTTTCTCGGCTTTAGCCAACGCCAAGTGGAGGGGGCGAAAAGATATATCCAGTATCTATAGATTGGCGAGAGGCCAGTGTGTGGTGTGTGCGTATGCGTATGCGTATGCGCTTGCTGATGATGGCCGCACAATAGAGTACCTAGATACTCGAGAGGATCGACAGCCAGGATGTGAGGAAAGGGGGAATATGAGAGGTTACATGTGAAGTTGTATTCTACGGCGTTGTTGAAGGTCCATGCATCTGCTGCGCATATATAATATGGATACAAATGCTAGATAGAGTTTCATGATATTAACAAGGGTTGTAATGTAACTCGAGTCAGGAGAGGAACTGGTTAATAAATTCCATTGAATGAAAGGGTAGACAGTCCCTTTTATGGAATATAAATAATTCCACGGTGTAGGTGGACACGTTAGTCGCAGCCTTATATAAACAAACCATGGTTGATGCAGATAAGCTACGGTATTGTAACGTCTCATCGAGAAAAGGACAAACTAAACAAGGGGGGCGTGTACAGCCATGCAAAAGGCCTAGCAAGGGGAAATTCCAACTAGAACAAAAAAGCGAACCAACTAACTTATACCAAGACCAAAGCGAGCGAAACAAGGCAAGAAAAGTGCGTGCGTAGCGTGCAGCCAAAGGGCCCCAAGTGTGTGTGACTGATGCCGTTGCGGATGAACAAGGGGGTCACCATGCGGCGCTAGGAGAATTTAACCGCTCGTCTTTTAGCACCTAGACTATGTTACTTGACGCCAGCAAAAGGTCAGGTAACACAAGACAAGACGAGAGACAAGACATGTGTCCGC
The DNA here is from genome assembly GCA_002982035.1 of Fusarium algeriense. Lineage (NCBI taxonomy): Eukaryota > Fungi > Ascomycota > Sordariomycetes > Hypocreales > Nectriaceae > Fusarium > Fusarium algeriense. Next base: position 136,933 of record PVPY01000311.1, on the reverse strand, counting down.
TGTTGGGACCTGAACTGTTTCGTGTCGGTACCTCATCAAACTAAATTTCGCATGGTGTAGAACTTTGTCTAGACTGGTCTTGCTCGTTCCTCTGTCTCGGGACGCCAAATCAAGGTTTACACGCCTGAGTGACAATGGCTGGCCGTTGAATACGTAGTTTATACTTTCTCAACGGTGCGGGGATTGACTCTGAGACGGGTGTGAAAGAAGAGAGATCTAGATGGGTGATACGAGACTTTTTGGTGTTTGTCTTGAACTTCTTTGGTATGACATGGTGATTTGGGTGTTTGTGTTACTGACGAGGCTGAGGTTACAGCACACACGCTTAAATTGAACGACATAGATGTATATCAAAGTTGACTACATATGAAAGTCCAGTCGCAAATTAACAGCCGCCAGTACAGTATGTAATTTTCCGGGACAGTTTCGTCGTGTTACTATGGTCTATGAAAGAATTGCTTTCATACATATTGATGTTTAATAATACACTTTGTGGGACGATAACCTCAACACTGTTTTGTACCTGTAGGCTTGATGCTAGGTGATCTAGTGTTATAACAAATGACTATACATGTATTCACAAACCTTCATGTCATTGCCAAGCTTGTCCTCTCAGTAGACAAAATCCAACGATGTGATTATCGGGCATCCCGAGCTTGAGCCAGGGTTTGTGCACAAGCTCTGCATGGTGGTAAACTTACGCCGCACAGGGACGCGCGCAAAGCATCCTTGACCGGCACTTACGGGATCCATGATAGTGGCAGTGTTGGCTTTAGCATCGATCCATAGCAGGGCTCTACCTCGTTGTGGTTAATATGTGGTACCGTTACAGGGAGGGAGGTAGGAAGGATGCGATGTTGAAACAGGGCGTGCAGTGGAGGAACGAACTATTCAGTTTTGGGATGACAGATAAAGTGATAGTTCTTGGCAGCTATATGATCATATATATACCGTAGCATATGCTGTGTTTCATATACAAAGCCTGGACTATTCTAGACTGCTGGGTTCAGCGACTGGACAAGACTGTCCTTGGGCATAGGTAACGTCGGATATAGAGAATTGACCACCAATAAAATTCCAGTTGAAACGTCAAATCGTCCGCCAATTTAGTAATTCACAGTATGCAGCCAGTAGGGTCCAGCAGTAGCTCAAATAACGGTTAACCATCAAATTGAAGGCTTTGTGGAGATGCGGCTCAGGACGAACACGAGACAGCCAGGAATCTAATTGTGCTTTTGCTCAGAAGCTGCAGCAACTCAGTTCAGTTGTTTACCGATTTGCGACCGAATGTATTTCTCCTCGTTCTCATGGCCTTGCTGAAGTTTGAGTTATCCATGACTTCAAGACTTGAGGAGGTGGCATATTGCTCACATGATTCACATAAGATAGAGTTGCTCCGAAGATTTACATGTATCTTGCTCATGAAGAGGTAATACTGTATTAACCTAATATTAAATACTGGTCCCTAGAGGTAAATGACTTGTTTTTTTGTCTGGTCGAATGGATGCTCATGGTGTTGACGAAAAAAGTCAGATCAGGAAGTCGGGTGATCAGTCACCACAATACAGTAAAGAAGTGTTTCGCTAGTGAATTTCACCGAAAGCTGTGTTAACTGATAATTGAACCGGCTCCGTTTAATATTAATCTCCTTGAACTTGTTGTCTCAGAACGTCATTCAGGACTCCTTCGTGCCTTTCGCTGATGGCGTGCTGGTGCATTGGCCGTGCCACGCGGTCAAAGAAAGCCCTGGATACGAAGAGAAATGTTATGCCAAAGTCACAAGAAGCCGTCAAATAAGGATACCCAAATCTTCATTCAACTTAGAAAGGTACCCTAAAGTTCTCCTAAGTTTAGGTAAAGTACCTAAAGGTACCATTGGACTTGTGTCACATCCAAAGTTTCTACCATTGCCTGCGTAGCCTGCCTGCTTTTTTTTGCTACCCCGCCATCCTCCAATGTTTTGCGGCGTATAACGATATCAACCTCAGCACTACATCCCATAGTATCTCGTACCAATACTCATCGACCCAGAAGACCCAAACCGTAGATTAAAACAATACTACCTGGATATACACGTTCACCAATTTCAGTTACTGGCGCCAGCAAGTGCCGCTTTATCAAAATGGAGGGAGATCTCCCGCCTATTCCGTCTCGACCCAAGGGTCTGACGAAATCGAACTCCAGTGCATCTTTTGGCGGCGGTTCTGCAAAGTCCGTCTCAGTACTAGGTACACATCCTCTGGGAACGCTTCATGTTCATCAGGTCAGCGAGACGCCTCATGAGGAAGAAGATGACGATGGCCCTCCGCCTTTGGATCCTCCCTCAGGACACAGTGGGAATGCTGTAGCCAAAACCTCTCAACATGGTTCTTCAAACTCCTTCCACAGCCCAAGTTGGGAAACATTAACACACAGTATGGGAGGCGGCGACGTGGTTCTCATCTTGGATTTACCCGAAGTCTTCACAGTTGGGTACGACTCTATATCATTCACAGCCAAGCACTTTGGCGGCGTCAGGGATATACCACCAGGTGCTCACTTCTTCTGGGTCGCTCATCCTGGGGGCCTTTCAGCTCGTTGTGGTTTCTGGATCGTCACAAATGGTAACGACACTGTTCATGTGATGCAATGGGATCGGTTCAACGAGGTTCTGGGCGACTCTGCACGTGCCGAAGCACGCATCCAAGCTGATAACCTCGACACCATTCACTCAAAACTCGTCCCTTATCAAGATCCAAGTGCAGTAAACGCCGCAAATGGCGAGCTTACTCGGGCTATTTCAGACAACAATCTCAACATGTGGGAGAAGTTGACTGGCAAGGTCACGGAGAGCCTCCTCAATCGAGTGACAGGACAAAATTACGATAACTGGACGGTACATACCGGGGACCGCGTGAAGGGTTCAATACTCATGGCTGGCGAAATGGAACTTGACAACTCAATCTCAAATCCCATGCTCAAGGCTCGTGAGCTCAACTTTGCCTTCAGCCAGCGAACCAAAACGTACTCAACAGACAACACTGGAGCTGACCGGACTCTGAGAGCCACGGATTCAACTCCTTATATACTGTCACAGGTTGATGCACCTGATAGCAATCTCAGCCCTGATGACGTTATCGGCGAGTTCCAGTTCTCTTTCGTTGTAGGCGTTCACCTTGGCAACGATTCATGTATACAGCAATGGTGGCATATGCTGCTAAAGATTTTCCTCCGTGCTCATCTCCTGCCTCTCGGTCGACCATCTCTTGCTGCCGCATTCATTCGTACCTTGACGGCACAATTGATATACAGTGCGTCCTGGCTCGAGGGTTCGATTCTCGATACTGCAGAGTCACAGACCAAAGATCTTCGACTTTCACTCACAGTCTACAAACGTCGCCTAGATGAACTTCTGCAAGGCTTAGGAAACAATGCCTCATCTGAGCAATTGGCTGTTGCTACAGCTTTTGCTGGACTTGAGGCTGTCGTGACTGACACACTGGATTGGGATCTACGTGGAGACTACCTACGTCGAGGCAAAGTCATGATGGAAGATGGCGAGGAAATAGAGCTGGAGGTTGCTGACTTGGCAGCCGAAGATGAGCGTGGGGAGTGGGCACCAGAGATTGTTGACCTGGATGAGTCAGGACGACAACGCGATCTTGTCTCGTGGAACGACTAGATATGCTATTTCACGGGAATGCTTCGCGCTTCCAAACATTAGGGGAGAGTAGCGGGGGCAGCAACAGTAAAAGGGTTCAGACAGACACGAAGGAGCAACCAGAGCATAATGTGTTACCTTGTGTGTAAGGAGTAGCTCAGCATCGGAATACAGTTGGAGTGGTGAAACGATTGGGTTTGCAAAGCTGGAGTTGGGAGTTGGGTTTTTTTTCTTTTTGTTTTTCTTCTTCTTCTTTCATAACAGCAACATAGTAACAAGCAATTGACTTCTCTATCGGACAGATCAAAGTCGAATATGATAGCACGAAAGAAGGTAGTGGTCTTGTAGCTCGGTGAGCAGTCCAATTGGTTGGTGATGCTGAAGTCGACGTGCCAGGGCTTGCGTATCGCATTTCTTGTGCTAAATGGCATTGACTCGATAGAAACAGAAGCCCAATGACGTTCATTTCGCATGACCTCGTCAAAATTGAAAAACATGTGTCGTCACGTACGAAAGATGGAAACTGAGTGTCGGAGCGAGTCCAGCGAAGAGACAATTCATTAACATCACAGTGCGTAGCAGCGTGGGCCGCGTCGTTAACTTTGAAGATTTCATTTGCCTGCCAGATCCTTTACAATCCGCCAAAAGCAAGACCATGCAAATGCTAATGGGAAACCCATTCCCAAACCAGGGAAATTGTGACTCCAGTCCCTTTTTCGCACTGCCCATAGTATCCTCCACTGCACCAAACACTCCGGCTCGACGCTTTTTTGCCCCATTCCGACAAACATCCTGAACCGTTTAACGGTAAGACTTCTGGAAGCGGGCACGGGCACCGGGACCACCGAACTTCTTGGGCTCGCAGCGGCGGTTGTCGGCAACGAGGAGGGTTCGGTCGAACTGGACAAGAGCCTGCTTGAGGAGGTTCTTGGAGTGCTCATCGACGAACTTCTGGTAGTAGGCGATCAGGGACTTGGCGATGGCCTGTCGAACGGCGTAGATCTAAATACAGGTTAATAAGTCACCTATATCAACAGAAGGCGAATAAAAGCTAACCTGCGAGGTATGGCCTCCCCCACTGACTCTCACACTACAGATGCACGTTAGCTATATATACCTCCGTACATGGCCACTTCCCATGCTGTATTGCATATCAGAAGTTTGAACAACGATGTTACATACCGAATGTCCACGTTGGCGAACTTGTCGAGGCCAACAACAAGGAGAGGCTCGTAGACCTATAAGAGGAGTGTCAGTATTTTGGTTCCCAACACGACATAAAACCATCCGGGAGCATCGTCATGTCAAATTCGATGTTTAAACGGCGTGTTTTCGGAAGTGGCGGAGGAAATGCTAGAATCGTACCTTGAAGCGCAAGATCTCGGGCTGGACGAGCTGGAGAGGGCGTCCGTTGACCTTGATGAGACCGCGGCCAGCCTGAAAATTTCATGTCATGTCAGCTTCTCTGGCTCAATCTCTGTCTTTTTGCGAGGGAATTTCGCGAACCTTGCAGTGAGCAACGGCCGTGGCGGTCTTTTTTTTACCAAAACACTGCACTGATTGAGTAGACATGGTTGCTGATGTTTGGTGTTGTCCTTGGGCAGCGGGCGGAGGTTGAAATCGTGGTGATCTTTGGTGGGAGTTCAGATTCTGTCTCTTGGTGGAAGCGCTAGCGCCGAGTAGGACCACTCAGTTTTTGCCCACTAAGATTTTGAGCTGGGACCCACCCCACAAAATTACCAATAACTTGGTCGCTAAGGGCTCCTCAGACAAAATTACTCCCACAAGCTTCGTGTTCTTTAGAGTGAGATCTGCACGCTCTTTTTTCACAGCGAATTCACTTTTCTCCAACTTCATAGACCCTCGTTAGGGCACTGCACGTGGACACTACGAGCATTGTGAATTGGACCTGCCCACCTTGACAAATTTTCGTGCGTCTAACAACTCACAGCCGAAGTTCAACGTTCTACTAACCGTCCCCTGTGCAGTCGTCAGGTCAGCAAACCACATCCATCATCAACCAAGACGTTCTATTGACATATTACAGAATGGTTGCCGCTAAGCACGTCAAGATCGTCAAGAAGCGTACGTGAATCGAATTCCCTTTGCGAAAACACGAGCGAACGAAGAAGAAACAATGGGAGTCAAAATGCTGACTTTGTGTGTGCAGGCACGAAGCGCTTCGAGCGTCACCAGAGTGACCGCTTCAAGTGTGTCGACCCCAGCTGGCGCAAGCCCAAGGGTATCGACAGCCGTGTCCGACGACGATTCCGCGGCACCATTGCCATGCCCTCTGTATGTCGAACCTTTGCGAGGCCTTATCAGAAACCTCAACTTTCTGTTAGGCGGGACGTGGAACTTGGTACTAATACTTGGTGATTTCAGATCGGCTATGGCTCCAACAAGAAGACCCGCTACATGATGCCCTCCGGCCACAAGGCTTTCCTTGTCAGCAACGTCAACGACGTCGAGCTCCTCCTCATGCACAACCGAACCCACGCTGCCGAGTACGCTCTTCTTCTAATCTCATTCGACCAACTATAGCTAATTACATTTGCAGGATTGCCCACAACGTCTCGTCGAGGAAGCGAGTTGACATCATTGCCCGCGCCAAGCAACTGGGTGTCAAGGTCACCAACCCCAAGGCGAAGGTTACCACCGAGGTTTAAAAGGAAATGGATCGGTTTTTGGGCTGCTTTACGGTTATGCATCGGAAAGGGGTTTGCGTTACTTGCGGTTCTGGCACATAGCTCCATGCATGCTAGAGAATAAAAACGCGCCGTTGAACGACAATGATATCTGGCATCAACCGCTTGAGTGGCAAACTCCCTTTGAGTCGGAAGTGACATGAAATATCTGTCTAGATCGACTCCAAACTGATGAGGGCCTGGTGGAGGCCTGGGTGAACACACTGTGGATTGTGGATGAGAGCATGAAAATAAACAAGACTCCTTCTTAGGGCCCCATATGCTTTCCCTACCTTATTGCGCTCGAAGATTTGACCGTGAATTTCCTACGGTGAATATTTATCATGGTATCGTTCCCTATACAAGTCTCAGGTCTTACTGTGACAACCAGTGAGGCTTGACAGTTATGTAGGTATTCCCACCAGCTATTAGATACAATCGACATCATTGGTGAATACTTGCAGGACTTTCTTGGTCTTAAAGAGGCCGCTTAACGCTTTACATTACATCTTTCATAAAATTAAAATCTGCTATGAGCCGAGAAACTGTTGAAAAGATGCTAAGCCTCATAGTCTGAAGGTTGAATCAAGTCATACTACTTTAAACATCAGCTTCGGAATGACATAATGTTTCCAAACAATACCAAACTGTGCCTGTACCTTGAAAGAGAGCACATGATATTTCAACAATGCTCTTGGAAAATGAATATTGAGATCTTTGTTTGGGAACTCCTCCTTGCGGATGAAGAATTGGTTTGCTCTGGTGGTGTTTCCTAGACGGGTGGCAGGCAGCTGTCACTTGCCTCGCACTTGCCCACACTCATGGCAGCTGGCCATGACGAGGACTCCAACTTCTTCAGCATGGGGTTTAAAAGATATTACACTGCCTCAGACTTTTCTCCTGAGCTTGTCTCGTTCCCTTCCTTGTTAACCTTTCCAATATCATGAAGCAAATTTATACACGGCATCGCTTATACTCAACCAGTCTCCTACAGCTTGACACTGGCGTCTTGACTTGAGCCCTTTCGTCCTCAATGTGCTAAAGTGCTTGATTGAATGCATCCTCAGAGCCTTTCCTCCTTCACAATGGCATTGCTACCACAACGGCGAATGCAGCAACCCTACAAACCAACATGCACGCATCTCACCATGACCCGAATTTACGACTCGGATTCAATTTGTTCCTCTTGCCATGAGCCTGGTCAGTTTGGATGGCTCTACCAATGTACACAGGACCATGAAAAGTTGATCGAGGAGAAACTGGTAAGAGACTGCCCGCTGGATAGCAACACCCAGCACAGATCAGTAACTAATTTACGAGCAGTCATGCATGGACTATTTGGACTTTAACTTTCGCAAGAACATGGTTGTCCGAAAAGGCAGCGCAGAAGCTCGACGGGACAAACTCAGCTTCCTTCAAGAACTCACTCCCAAACAGATGGCCTCGTACCGACCAGATCAAATCGCGATTATTCTAAGACAGCGAGAAGAGGTAAGATAGCATTAGATTTTGGAATCTGTGGAAACAAGCTTACATAATATCGTAGTTAAAGGATGTTATTGCAAAGGAGGAGCTGCAAACAAGAAGCTCAACGCTATTTAGCAACATTCTCCCACCCCTAGGCTTCGAGTCTTCTTTCAACAACGGCGGACAACGGACGAGCAATGAAGAGGCCATTTGCCAGTACAAGATCTGCCAAAGATGCCGCCCTGTGTGTGTTGATCGGGCATTTTTGAGCCTCAATGCAGTTGCCGACGGAGAGATTACTCCCACGGCTGCTGCCGGTTTTGGATTTGAATCTTTAGGCGGACGACCAGTCATTAACAAAGACGTTGTTAGACGTATTAACGAGCACCAACCAAGAGTAAGCTCAGGTTTATCGGACTTCGATGGTAGATTACTGATCAATGCATTCAGCCTCAGATCGGCAATCGCCGAATGATGGAGTTGCTTGACGAGCAGATTGCCCGTATGATCATGAACCACAACCAGAATCAACCTATTCGAAACAGGATTAGGGGTACAGTTTCTGGACTCAGATCAGCACGACAATTGCCTACTGTTAAGAATGTTGCTGCCGCAAGGCAACGTATGCGCGAACAGGAAAACACACTAGCCGAAGCCGCTCGAGTTGATACAGAGAATATTGCCACGACGCCTGATCAACTGGGGAACCCTTGGCCATGGCTGGCTGCTTTCCAAACACCTAACGAGCATGAAGAAGATCAAAGTCAAGGGCAACACCCACGACAGAGAGCGCGCGCCACACGGATTCCACGGTAAGTTTTAAAAGTGGTGATTCCGAGCCGTCCTTATTAACTAAGACGGCGCAGTCCTACTACTCCTGGTTCGAGATCCGCACGTCGCCGTTTGGCTGACCAACTGTTGTTTAGTACATCTAACATTCCTCCTCTCGAGGGATATTCATGGCGCCTTTTTGGTGATGCTGGAAATGTTACTTCAACATCGATTTCCTCTGTCGGCGATGCATCTAATGTCAACTCTCGGGGAACTGAGAACGAAAGCAACATAGGAGAGTCGTCGTCCAATGGACTGAGAGCTGACCATGGTGTTGCTATGACAGAGGAGAGCATTGAGGCTAGAGTTCCCGATGTGGTGAGTCAAGTGTAAGATTGGTGACGGAAAGAATTATGTGCGTGGGAAACAACGAGGTCACGAGACTTGGCGATACACTTAAAGCTGGTTTGGAGTTTTACGGCGTATAAGAAAAGAGGCTGTCGGACTGATTGATGCTTGGTCGAGTCAGGCTTTGTCTAGAGTCTTGGAACATTTGCTTCTGTGGGAGTGTAAGTCTTTTCTTAACCTATGATTGGCCCATCTCTTCTAATTATCCTTGGAGTTCTCCAATATCTTCTTCATCATTTGATTACCTACCACCTTGGCCTCCTCAAATCGCGGTTCAAAGAACTCCTGAGTACTCACGAATCTCTTCTCCCACGTCTCGAAATGTCCCAGGTTAACACACTCGGCCCAGGCACGTGCTGCAAAAGTGAACTCGAGATCATCGCTGCGGTACGTCTTATCCTCAATTGCAGTCTCAATGGCTGCATCGAGGACATCTCCGTTCCGAAACAGGTATTCAGTGACACCAAGACGCAAGCGAAAGAGGGGAGTACTGCATAGCATGTGATCATAGGGCACGATGTTGAGCGCCGCCCAGCAGTCGACCATAGCAAGGATCGAGAGATGATTGTTGGGTCGAGGCTCATCAGTAGGCGTGCCGAGCGAGAAAGATGATAGAATCGATGGCTCAAGCAAGGGACGTGTGTCCCAGGATGTGGATGGGCCAAATACTTTATGGCGTGCACGGTAGACCCGCTCTCTGAAGCCCTCACGGTTGCCTTCGAGCATGAGTTTGTACAGATCGGTGACACTTCGTGCATACTGTGAAATTTGTTCCCTCGCTTCAGGATTGAGAATTGCAAGACCAGCATACACGTGCCACTTTTGGCTGTAGATACGCAACATCAGATTGACTTTGACATTTTCAATGCCGCCAACATATCGGCTCAGCTCCCAGGGAAATTGCTTGTTAGCATGCCACGCCTTGCCCATGGATAAAAAGGCAGCATGGGTAACAGCTTGAGTATCGGCGGTGATACGGTCGTGCTCAAGGGCTGAGAGATGGACGAACTTTGAACGGAGACAGCTGAGGACAGTCTCAACCTTGTGAAGGGCCGAGTCTGGGGCGCGGTGTTGGATGAGCACAAGGGGCTGGTTATACGGATCAACGTTGGGGCCATGGAGCGAATGGCACGAGATGATATCGACGTCGGCGGGGAGATGAGCCTCAAATGCAGCGATCTCGGGAGACTTGCAAGAGGTTTGACCTCCGACAATCGCACCAAGCTTGGTAGCTAGGCACAGCAGTCAGTGTCTGCATGGTTACTATATAACCTCGAGAAATGACACTCGAGGGAAACATTCACAAGGGATACAGAGAGGGCGCGTACATGGTCCATACTGAGCAATTACACGGTCAATGACGGCGGCCTCGACGCTATAGATGATGTAGTCGCTTGCGCGGGAGACATAGTGGCCATTTCGACAGATTTCTATATTTTTCTATTCGACAACTTCAGCGACTGGAGCGAGGCAGGCAGGATTCACTAAGCCATACATTTCCAGCATATTCTTTCTGAAGCCTCTCCTGGTTCTCTTCTCTGTCGCAGGCCAAGATTCTAAAGTTGATCCGCCGTTAGCCACTCGGCATCCGGTTCGGGGATTTTCATTCACGAGTAGAAAGTATCTGTTCTTGTATTTGTTAGCTTCGTGTCAAGATAGAATGTGCTAACAAAATGAGGTTGGGGGTAAAAATTCAGACAGTTGATAATTAAGGTAGCAAGCGTTTACATCATTGAGAGCACAGGTCCGATTCTGATGGCCATAACGGACACCAGGCGTCCCTGAACAATGCTCGAGCCAAATGCGCTCTAGTCATCATGATAGAGGGGAGGGGGTATTGAAAAGGAAGAGTTGGCTTACCATTGGAGAAAGGAAGCTGGTGCTGGAAGAGAGAATCCGATTCGATTCGTGACTTACCTCCAGCCAGCGGCAGACAGCCTTTCGGCATACATTTTGCCCATGTCGCCCATACCAATCAGTCCGACGATGAAATTCTCCATCCCCTCAGGGACGGACTGCAATTGTGAAGCCATATTATCTGCTGCGCGATGATAGCAAGAGCAGGAAACACGAATCACATCCTCTCAAGCGACTGTGCTTTGTTGGAGCTTGGTGGGAAAGGCTCAAAAGAGTGTATTTGAGAGTGAAGAAAAAAGTCAGAGCAAAAAAAAAGTTCGCGACCTTCTTTATGGTGGAGATTTGGAATGTGTTACGTAAGCCAGCAAGGTTTCGCGTTATAGCGATAGGTGGATCTATGAAGCTATCCACTACAGCGTCAAGAGAAGAACGGAGAACCTGGAGAGGAGCTGATGGCTTGCACGGGTTTCTATTCATAATTTCGCTTCTTGTAGAACATGGAGGTTGTATTTGCGTTAGGCTCGAATGGCTCTGGTCAATTGGGTATTGGCCATAAAGAAGACGTCTCAGTGCCGAAGCAGGTCCTTTTCCACCCTGACCCTCCAACGTCTCCCATTACACAAGTCGCAGCAGGCGGGAACCATACATTGCTCCTCACGAAAACTGGTCAACTTTACTGGAGTGGTGATCCCGCACCTGGTGCATGCGGGTTGAACACTGGTCCTGATGCTGCTGTATTTCGACAGACTCAGCTTACCAAGAGTGGAGAGTCTCCGGTTGGCGAGATTGCCTTGATCACAGCAACATGGGAGGCTTCTATCATTGTGACTAAAGATGCAGACGGAAAGAAAACTCGAGTTTTTAGCCTCGGTGCGGGTATGAAAGGCGAACTAGGTCTGGGAGAACTCATCATCCGAACACCATCAGCAACACAAATTCCAGATTTCCCACCTTCAGGAGCAGAAGTTGTTGACCTGGCTGCGTGTATGGGACATGTCGTCGCAGTTCTCGATAATGGTGATGCCTACGGTTGGGGCAATGCAAGAAAATCCCAAGCTGGTGAACCGGGCCAAGTCCTTCATGCTCCCAGAAAGATCGAGGGCGTCAACTTCAAAATTACACGAGCTGTCTGTGGCAGAGAATTCACATGCCTATTCGGCGACCCACAAAGTGGAAACCTCAAGGTTCTGGGTTCAGACAAATGGAAAATTCAATCAAGTGCACCCGAGACATGTCCTGAGTGGAAGGACGTGGGATCAAGCTGGGGAAACGTTTATGTATTGGCAAAGGACGGTTCTCTACAAGCCTGGGGACGAGACGACCACGGACAACTACCTCCGCCAAATCTACCAGAGCTGAGCAAGATTGCTATAGGCAGTGAACATGTCGTTGCTCTCTCAACTGCAGGCGATGTTCTCGCATGGGGATGGGGTGAACATGGCAACTGTGGGCCTCAAGTTGAGAATAACGATGTTAAAGGGCGGTGGAATGTCATTGCTTCGTCCAAATTCATTCCTCCGGGGTCCAAAATTGGAGGGGTCGGGGCAGGCTGTGCCACCAGTTGGGTCTTTATTACAGCTGAATGAGCCGACTCGTCCAGATTCACTATCTTTCGTTCTCAGTTCATTTCCCCTCCTCAGTCCGGGAACAGGGCTAGACTCTCGACATCTGTCAGTTTTTGTGTTGGTTCAATATATGTTGATTCAGCATCCGTTGGCGGTGGATGGGGATTTTCGGTCTCAGGTTCAGCTGCAGCAAGGTTCTCTACGAAACGGCTCATATGCATATCAGAAGCATTCTACTGTAGTCAGTACGCGGTCAAGAGAAGGGCTCGCTCAACTTACAGGATCGATGCTATGATCCCATCCCAGTTTAGCATTGTCCTCCGCAACCTCCTCATCTTCGTAGTTTATAGGTTCCCAACCCTCATCCTCAACGAACAGACTCTCGGATCTGTTAGTCGCAGATGGTGCCGGTTTCTGTGAAGGCCGAAGGTCGAATACTCCTACGCGCGAAGCACTGGCTCTAGCAGCGCTCATCTGTGGTGTTGGGTTATGCTGAGGTAACGACGGAGGAGGGGGAGCTGGCGCGGGTGCTGGTTGTGACTCTGGGGGAGCCATACTCGGCCGGTGTGATGTGGCTTCAAGACGCGGCCCGGTATTCTGTGGTGCATTCTTGCGCCCTTTCTTGGTCCTCTGACCAGTATTAGTCCCGCGCTCACCAACTGTCATGACGAGGAATTCGCATGACATTGCGTCGCCGGTATAAGAGAGCTGGATGGGTTGCGTAGGAATTGAGTAGCGAGCCGACACATCGTTCCCTGTGATGCCAGCATGTTGGATGATGGCGCGGAAGTCTTTGACGGATATAACAATGTGAAGTTTGTCTTCCACATCAATGTCATCGAATTCATCTGCTTCGACAGCGATTGATGTTTGGAGTGGCTTTTTCAAGACCGCTGTTCAGTGTCAGCTTATAAGAAAGCATCTTGTCGGGAGATACGCACCATCCTCGCTCACAGTTTTCTCACTAAAACAAGTAAAATTGACATGATCTCCATCAGTATTAATATCGAGGAACTCGATACCAGGCCCAAAATGATCCATCAGCTGCCGTAATGTGCGTGAAGAGATTGTCCAGTGGTGGGGAGCATCTTGTTTGTTGAACTTGGCATGTACAGGAACAGAAACCTCAAACGGGAGACGGTGCGTTGATGTTAATCCATTTCGAAAGATAAGACGTGCGATGAATCGACTTTGAACTCCTTCCCCGTCTTCGATTGCAACATCGCATCTGTCAATGAGCGTTTGCTTCTCTGCATCTCTTTGCGAGTCAGGCGCCGTACGACTTCGAAATAAAGATATCAGAGCCTTTATTACATTAGCAGTGTCCATGAGGTTCGGGTGAGTGAACCTACTCGAATATAGAGCGTGCAGTAGAAACGGTCACGGAATTGGCGACTCCCTTGGTACTGGTACCGGGAGAAGAACTTGGTCGTAGCAAATCTGACGCTTGCGTAGGCAGATTTTGAGGTATTAAGGGTAGTGAGAACAAACTAGAGGGGTGTGTTAGCAGCAGGCTTAAGTAAAGCTTTGGATTCAAAGTGAACATACTGAATCCTTGCGTGCCTCGAGTGAAACATCGTCACTGAACTTGTTCAAACAGATGAGGGCATCGCGAAAGGCTGAAACACCTTCCTCACTGAGGGTAAAATTGATCAGCGCCATAACGCTTCAAATTGTTCAAACGACCCATAAAAATTGTTTTGTCATGGTTGAAGTCAGTTGTGAAGTCGATGGCAGGCACGCGTTCACGCTCAGTAGAGCAATCATGACCAGTCTGAGCAGGATGTGGATCCAGCCACCCCACTAGACTTACCCTGTATCTCATCATCAAAACACCAGGAAATTACGTCGCCATTACAGTGAGGGCAATTTTGTAAATGCCAAGTTTGTATTAGGAGGAATAATCTAATATTTGTCCCTCGACTGTCCGAAACTCCCAAGAATCCATTATTGTCGTGTCATCGTACCAGCGCCGTCAACATGTGTGTTGTTCCATCAGAAGATTGTTTAGGTGCAGCCAAGCCAACCGATACTCAATGACGGAAGCAGCTAAACTTTCCGAGGGAGAATCGCCAGGGACCCCGTCGGACGCCATTCTTGTCAACATGAACACTGGTGCCGAAATGGCGACCACCGATTCCCTTTGACCAGAAAAGACCCATGATGCTGTTTGTTGTTTGTTGTGTGAGGTTGAGAGTATAGTTTGTCTAGATAGATACTATTAGCTCAGGTATAGTTGACTTTAAGAGAAAGTAATCTATTTACCTTTGTCTTAAAGTTGACAAGATGTCGTTGAAAGAAGCTTGTTTGTGAAGAAATTAAGGTATTGGGGGGTCGCAGATCAGCTTTATACGAGATCTTGTTGGCATAGCAAGCCTAATCCAATAGCTGCCTTGGCAGGGACCATTGGAGAGAGGCCTCTCTGTAATTCGATCTACCATTCCTCAGTGACATGTTCTTGCGCTAAGTGACGTAGGCATAGTGGCGGTGTTAAGGTCACGCCACACCTGATCTAAACGATAAATAATCGCCCTCTTTATTACTTGATTCATGACAAAAAAAAAAGAGTCCAGATAATCATGAAAAAACCTATTCCGGACGTACGGTGATATAGAATCTAAGAAACGCTTTATCAAGTTATCCTCCAGTAATTACTTGCCCCAAATGAGGCTGATATACAGGACGATTTTCCTCCAGGAGCATATTTTAGAGCGGCCAAGAAGGGTCCAACATGGGTGTCCAAAAATCAAGCTTGATGCATGAAAATCTTGCCTCCTTTCATCCAAGTGAAACACCATCAACGAGAAGCCACGATAGTCTGCCCAAAGCCTTCGATATCTACGCGTCAACACTCTTCGATTCTACCACACAAGTGAAGAAATATGGCGGGTCTAGTGCTTGTGACAACAAGGAAAAAAAAATGGCCCATGTGACCAACGTTGTTCTTTTCATCAGATAATGACGGTGGAAGGAATTCTCAACGACCGGAACCTCCATGCATCTTGTTCACAGATTACTGATCTTGATATTGCAGCTTAGTTGTTGTTCACCCCCCATTTTTGATCATTTTTACAGCGCAGGCGCATTGTTTCTTCAAGATGCAGAGGAACAACCTCGGAGAAGTGTCTGTTCAGTTAATCCCATTGTTGGATTTGACGCTTGCTTTGTGAAGAACATAGCTTCACGATGCTGAACACCTCCTGAAATGAATCACGATGCATTACCAAAGGAAAGAAGAACAGTAAATTCTGAGTCCAGTGACAGACGGGATCGTGGATATTTAAGCAGCCTTTAGAAGCCAGCCTAGCACTTTTCATCATCAACTACTCACTCGGCATCATCCAATCGAGTAAATCAACACCCAAAAACCATCGTCAAAATGACTGATTCTTCTCCCAACACCCCCAACACTCACACCAGCGACCAGCAGGGTCTTCGTCGCTCCAGTCGCTCGACCCGGGGTCAACTCAACCAGGACCATTTTCTCCTACAAAACTATGTTATAGGAGAAGAAGCAACTCGCCCGACTCCTGGGCCTAGACGTCGCCGCACTTTACAAAAGCCTGCAGCTGATGATGAGGATGAGTTGGACTCGCCTACGGCTTCTAATGAAGTACGTCGGCCTAAGAAGCAAAGCCATAATGACAGTCCTGCCGAGTTCGGAAGCCATGAGGATACACCGGCCACTTCTGCGGCGACAGTAGCCCCAGGATCACACAGACGAAACAGTGCTCCAGCTTCTCATCTTTCTCCATCTTCCCGCCGAACTGCTTACTCTCGCCAGATGGCCCCACCACACCAAGGTGCTTCTTTAAGCATGAATGTTCGTCAAGGCCAGCAGGCAATGTCTGCTTTCCCTCAACAGCAAGCTTTTCAGGCGGAGCCACAGCAAATGGCACCTCAGCTGGCTCAACACGCTCCCCAATTTCAGGCCATGCCGCAAGGGCAGAACCTCCCTCTCCCCGAGCCAGTACAGTCTGGTCAGGTGGTGTCGCGCCAACAGCTTCAGCAGCAACCTCAAGCGTCTGGCTCCAATGCCCCCGGAGCTCACATTCATCCAGCAGATGTGATGTTAGATCCAGAGGATTTGTTCGATCCACAAATCAGCTCTATTCTGTCATCTGGAATTCCTCACCAACCGCAATTTAACGCGCTGTATAATGCCATTCATGAGGATCGCCGTACACAGGAAGAACGAAACCGTCTGACCGCGCAGGAGGAACAAGCTAAAGCGACGGACGCGGAGGTGGTGGACCAGGAGATGATAGACGCATTATGGGACCAATTTATCAACCCCGATGCTTTTGAATGATACGGTTGACAAGGTAAGTCCATAACGGAGATGATCTTGCTGATTTTTCCATGACAGATTTTTCTTATTTGGCGGCATATCTTACCACCAAATCGATTGCTTCTTTCACAGGTATGTCCTTTTGAACGACAGAATGGCACAGCCCAAGTGGGTTATGTCTTTGGTAGTGCAAATGGCTGGCGGACGAAGGCAGGAACTTCATCTCCAAAACAGTCTTTTTTGGCACGTTAGATAATACTGAACAATAAAACTAACAAGTGTTAGACCAGACTCGGCCCTTGAACCCTGAAACAGTCTCCCGTGAAGTATCTTGTGTAAGTTATGAGTCTATGCCATACTTGAATGGCTACTTGGAATGAAGTGTTTTCCATCCTGCAGCGACCAAGCTCTCATGGCCTGCCCGATCGCCAGCACCAGTCCAGTAGAACAATCCACCCAGACCCATTGCCTTGGCATACCTCGCCTTAACGCAAACCGTGCTAGGAACATCAAGGGAGACAAACCCTTTGTCTCCCTGAGTATCGACAAAGGATGCCGCTGCAATGGATTCGTCGATCTGAGCGCCTGCTACCCATTCATCCGGCAAGTCACAGTAATCAATTTCGCCTGAGCCCTTGAAAGGATGACCTGGCCCATGTGCCTGTCCAAAATACCTGGCGTATACCGGAATACCGAGGATGATCTTGCGGCTGGGGAAGCCCTGGGAGGTGAGATAGTCCACTCCACGCTGGCACGACTTGCGAAGGGTGGGATACACCTCGTTAAGGTTTTTGCTTGGAGGCAGAAGTTGCGCATGGTGGCCACACACATCGGTCCAACCACCTGTGAAATCGTAGCCCATGAGATTGAGGAAGTCGAGTAATTGGGCTACAACTGTCAGGTTGAGATGCTTAAGGCAGTACTCACCCGTAGGAAGAGCGCTCGCCAACAGGTACTTGAGAGCCGGCATGGTCTCTCGGATGGCTTGGAGGTACAAGACATAATTCTTTCCAGCTTCTGGAGTCTGAGGGTGCTCCCAGTCAACTGTTTAAAGTTAGCTCTGAAGTGGCCTCACACTGGCTATCCACATACTGTCAACTCCATCGAAGTGATGAGCGTCACAAAACTTCTTGATCTGGCGAGCAAAAGTTTGTCTCGCTCCTCGGTTCGCAGCAAGCGCAGGAAATTCCTTACTGCTAGAGCCACCACCAATCGAGACGAGTGTCTTTATATGCGGGTGCTGGCTTTTTAATTTGGCAAGTGCTGCAAGACAGCCCTTTTCGCCATCAACTACTTTATTGTTGTCACCCCAGTCATCGATGGACTACAGATGAAGTCAGTGACTAGATACTCTGTTATCATTTAGGATTACCCACTCGAAGCGTACCATCCTCGTTGACACTGTTTGTGTTAGCCTGAAAGAACAATTGTGATTTAGAAGCTTACCCAACAAAGGCGTAGAATATGTGGGTGATTGACGCAGTATCTAGGCATGAAGGAGGACGCTCTTTGTAGCAGCGCCAGGATGGGTAGTACACAGCGTTGATGTATTGGCTCGACATTTCGTATTGACGCAAGTAATAACCAGGAAACAAAGAAGAGAATGAAAATAAGAGGCTTTATGTAGTTTAGGTATCAATAATCGATGGTTTCTACGTTGCACAGAGACTCAGCCCAGTGATTGACCCACAGGTGGCTGTGGTCGTGATGATTGGGCCTGGTCTGTTTGATTAGCTCAAGGATAGTCGATGATTTATTGGAAGGGGCGTTTGCTGAACATTATGAAAAAGAAAAACTGTTTTATTTATAGTTGTTTTGTCTGAGAGAAAATATGATATCATAGTGCATCAGAGAAGAAATGAACTGGAAAGAGGTAGCCTAGTTAATGAGTTCTAAAAAGGCAAGTTATGCAGCCTCAAGTGTTTGCTCTGGTGCAGCATATGGGTAACTTGTTTGCCATTTAGCCAACACTTCAACAATAAACCCCAATCATAAAACAAGAAATCTAAGCATGATGACACCTCACGAAGGAATGTTGACAGATATTTCAGGTGATCTATTGGTTAGTATTAGAAAATCTGCGACTTAGTTGGCTTCCTGGCCTTTAACCGAGTCCGCATGGCGTTTGGCTCATGATTGTCGATACTCACGACTCAAGTTAGGACCCATTCACGTCTCCATTGCGCGGAAACAGAAACAGAAACGGGAAGTTGTGGAGAGCAAAATATAGTTAAATATCTTCTGCATTAGGGCGGGTCTTCACATCCTAGGCGCGGCTGAAGAGTCGCTATCTGGTGAGCAACACACCCTCTTCCCTAACTTTGGAGGCATATGGACGAGGCCCAACTAGTTCAGGTGAGTCAAAGACTCGCCCTGAGCTGAAAGTTAAATCGGGGACTCACATGCAGCGGGATAATCGGGTAAAAATTGTTGGGTTGTCTCTAAAGAACCCGTGGGTGCTGTGCTTGGGAGGAAGTGGTGGACACTACAGGACTTGGTTAAAGGTGTCGAGGTCAGACAAACTGCCACAAGCTACCAATACAATAAATTTTAGCTTCCATGATATGAATAAGACGAAGAAGAGTAAAAGTGTCAAAATAGCCATTATTGGCTACTCATGGAAATCTTCACTTACACGCTTTATAACTTACACTGTTCGACATGGAACCTGATTAGAAGACTTACCGCATTCTAAGTAATCCGAACACCTGGTTTCAGAGAACCGTTAAAAAGTTTCTCTCAACTACCGGACGTTGCAAAACTTTGTAAATCCGATCGAACTGGTTTCTCGATCGGTGGAGCAGCCAGTCTCGCGTCTTGGCCCGCAAGACTAAGACGGCTCTCCACCTGACAGCGTGACGTTGGTGGCAGCAGAGTCAACACCAATTTCGCCGGCAAGGAACGTTTGTCTGATTCGAAAGTTTAGCAGCGGGTTTACTAATTTGGTCATGATCAGCATCGCGATGAACTTCGGACAACCATCTCGGTATAAGATGAAGCCCCATTTGGACGTGGTGATAGGGGTCAAAACACAGAATAATCTCTTTTAAGCGATTTTGAAAAGAAAATTGTGATTCACGCGTGGAGGTGATTGACGTCAGTGGAAGATGTCTAGCTCGTGATAGCGTCAGAGTTGAACGGTGAGAAGTTGGCAGACCCGGCGGAAAACATGGAGCTCGATCGTGGAAGAGAAAGGAGTAATTTTGTTGTTAGGGGTGAAAATTCGAACAATGATGCTTATGTTAAACTGAAATCTCAGTATAACTCATCTCTTAATGTAGAACTTGTTTGCTCCTTGCTATCTGCTCTAACTACTCCTTCATTTGTCCCAAGAACCATTGTCTGCTCATACTACCGACACCATGGTGACTTTACGTGCTTCAGAAGCAGATGCTACCAAGAGAGCTGTAAGTCAAACCTCAATAATATTTAAAATCTTGCTAAAATGCAACAGAGCACCTCCTGGAAAAGCCCACCTCAACAGGAGAAGAGCTGTCCTCCCTTGCCCTCATTCTTCACTAAGGGGTCGAACAACAAGTTTGTTCTCAAGGGCAATGATGGCCAATTCCATGATGTTTCTTTGGGAGAGATTCTGGAGAGAACCAGTCAAGACGATGAAAGGTCGTCCCTCTCATACAAGTCTTTTTTTGCCCAGACACCCATCTCCCCATTCTCATCCAATCCACCCACCAAGCCAAGCAGCCCTTCTCTTGGAGAGTCTTCTCATCAGAGGGACCTCATCCTTCCTCGTCTAAAGGCTACCTGAACTAGTAGCTCGACGACGAGAGAATGGATCGGCTTATAGCGTGGAAGATGTTTCGGTCCAGACTGTTGACTACACTGCGACTGCCACTCAAACCTCACCTCGCAACTCAATCCTGAGAGGTACTGCCCCTCCGGCTCGTAAGGTCGAGATTGACTCTGAGTCTCAGAACTTGGATGACTACTTGAGGAAGCATGGCCAGAGGAAGGTAACTCGGCAAAATTACATCATGACTGGGTTTTTCTGGTCGCTGTCAAGTAAGTCCCTCCAAACTACTATATCATCAAAGTAATATTCTAACGCTATGCAGCTTTCTGTTCATTTTTGCGTCTTGGTGGTGGCCACGCTATTACTATGTCTACATCCCATTCATCTCATTCCCCCTTGTTCTCAACTGTATCATGATCGCCTCAATCATCTGCTTCACTCTCAAGAATCTCATCTCTGCCGAGAAAATCATCGAGCCGGATCACCTTGAGAATCTCATCATGATTATACCTTGTTATAATGAGACCCTGGAAGAATGTACCAAATCACTTGATTCCCTAGTTGATCAAGTTGGTATTGACAACCACAAGAGGGGTATCATGGTCATTTGTGACGGCCGTGTCCGCGGCCCTGGAATGGAGAAAACAACGGCCCAGTACCTCAATGAAGATATTTTCGTCGAGCAACTCCATCGCGAAAAGATTATCCGAGCTTACAGAGCCTGGGATGGTCAAGTCATGGATGTCGAGATCTCATGGGGTTACTTACTATAAGGGCGTCCCATTCTACTGCATTGTCAAAGAGCAAAACCAGGGGGAACGCGACAGCCTCATTGTCGTCCGCTCATTTTTGTACAAATTCAACGTCAGAAACACCAACCCCATCACAATATTTTCTTCCCAATTTCTGCTCTCAATGAGCGACTGGCTCACACAAGAGGTCAAGATCAATCATGTGGACCATCTGATTGGCATGGATGCAGACACCGTTTTTGACAAGGTCTGTATATCAGAGCTACTCAAAGAATCAAAGTACCCAAATACAGTGGACGTTTGCGGCTATGTTGCAGTCGATTTCAAGGGCGGCAATTGGAATATATGGTCAATCTATCAGAATGCCGAATACACAATTGCTCAAGGCTTGAGACGACTGCATCAATCTATTGCCACAAAAAAGGTCTCGTGTTTACCGGGATGTTGTCAGCTATTAAAAATATGCGACATGACTTGCGGTGACAAGGTCCTTATTGAGCTCTTTGGATACTATCCCAGACCGCTCGATAGCATAATCACACGCATTCGAGCCACTGCTTCTAAAGACAGAAATCACATCTGTCAACTTCTTACAACATTTCTAGAAGCACAAACTCGACAGGCTTTGAGAGCTCGAGCCTACACTGATGCGCCCCATTCTTGGAGTGTTTTCTAGTCTCAGCGACGCCGTTGGACACTTGGAGCTACGAGTAATGATTTGTTGTTGACAACAGCAAGACACTGCCAATGGTGGGAACGAATTCTCGCTTTTTCTAATGCCCTTACTTGGTGTCTCAATGTCTTTGTTATTGCTTCTATCGGCTGTATGATGGTTGCTTTTATGCATCAGCCGTGGTGGATCATCATGGCTTTTGCAGGCATCATGATCGTACCACTCATCTACTACGTTATCATGGCTGTCTGGCTCCCTCAGTCAATGCTGGAAAGACTTCAATATCTTTTTGGTCTTTTCATTTTTGTTGTTCTCGGACCATTTCTGAACATTGCAGTCATGGTATTTGCAGTTTTTAACATGGATAGTTTTGGCTGGGGTAAGACCAGGAAGGTCATCGCTGAAACCCCTGGGGACCAGGTTCAGGAAAAGCAAAGACTGGAAGACTCTGGCAGTGGCTCAACCTCAACACAGCTGAATAGTGGAAGTGACGAGGTTGATGAGAATCCGACGGAAGTAACTGTCCGGAGGCCATCAGTAGTATACGTGCCTCTAATTACTCAACACCGGTAGTTCGGTTACAGTTTGTAGTAGCTTGACGCCAAAGCCACAATACGATAGACTAAAAACTCCTAATAAATCCTAATCTCGATTGAGGCTAAAGTCTTTGTATATAGATAGTGTTCAAGATCTATGTAACGTAACATACACACCCACGTGTATATCTCCAGCTTTATCGAGTGCTTGAGCCTCAAGTCTAACAAAGACACCCCTGTAAAAATCACAAAACGCCTCTTTCAACGTCGTCAACCACATCAAAAGCGCGATCTTCAGCTCCCCCACCCGTCGTCCGAAAAGCTGGCGTTTACATTTGTTTAGTTTGAAATTTAGGACCACTACGCTAAAATCGGGAGCGGCGGACCAGAAACTCTCCTAAAAGCGCGTCGATCCCGAACTTCTCCTGGCAGAGTGCGACTACTGCCAGGAACAAGTGTGGTGTAAAACGCCATCAGCTAAACATTGCCCAAGTTTGGCAACTCCATTTTAGACAATCAATTGTTGATGGTGTATGACATTCCAAGTTTAGGATACCAAGATGACGCAAATTGACCAAACTCGCTCAATTTTGTCGCTGTACTATATCTTCTTCTTCCAATAATCGATCAGCAATGGAGTAAGTCAATCTTTTCTTTGATCATTGTTGACCCACCACAAGTCTTTAACGGAGGGAGCGTGAATGCCTCGCCATTGATGTTGGAGCTGAAAATAGGACTTAAGGGACTAAATGCTTTTTACGTCAATAGTCCATCTTTGTTATCCACAAAAGAAAACATCCATAAGCCGGCCTCGTCATTGCGGCCTGTTGGCCGAATCGAGAACAGTCCTGAAGCTGTCTGGCGGGCATCAAGGATTTAAGATAGTCAATAGTGTAAAATGAAAGATTCGTCATGGATATAACGCCTATATATCTAAGAGCTCTGGGACACTTGTGTGCCGATCCTCAGTCTTTGTCTCTTCAACACTCAAGAGTCCGTTGGATAATTGTTAGTGTTTCATAATGAAGTCTCTCACTCTCCTGTCGCTGGCTGCTCTGCCAAGCTTGGTCTTTGCGGATGACTTTATGGTCAGACGTAAAGGAGCCGAGTTCAACATTGCAGCTCGACATGAGCATGCTTCAACTCAGTCTGAAGGACTCGAGAAGCGAGCCACTTGTGGCAAGGATATCGGCTCTTGTCCCAAGGAACAATGCTGCTCTGCTGCTGGCTACTGTGGCACCACTTCGCCTTACTGCACTTCACCACAATGCCAAATGGCCTATAGCAACGGCAACTGTGACGGAAGGTATGTGTGTTTCCGAACTAGATATCAACGCTTGGACTAACTTGTGTCCAGCAAGAAGCCTAAGGGTGCTACCACAGCAAACATTCCCAGGTCAACTACTGGCAAGGCCCCTTATAGTAAGTCTCTCAGCTTCATTACTCGAAACATAGACCTGACCAAAGTTTAGACGTGTATATTACTAACTGCACAACTCCTGGTACCTTTGCCCTAACCTTCGATGACGGCCCTTACAAGTACACCGACCAAGTCTTGGACGTTCTCAAGCAGAACAACATTAAGGCTACATTCTTCATCACTGGTACCAACCTTGGCAAGGGCCAGATTGATGATGAGACTACTGGTTGGCCCAAGACCCTCCGCAGGATGTACTCCGAAGGCCATCAGCTCGCCTCTCACAGTTGGTCGCACGAGGATCTCACGGCCGCCAGTGACGAGGTCCGCCGGCAGCAGATCATCTACAACGAGATGGCTTTCCGCAACATCTTCGGATTCTTCCCCAAGTACCTCCGTCCGCCTTACGGAACCTGCAACCGAGTCTCCGGCTGCCTCGACTATGTGACCAAGCTTGGTTACCATGTCATCAATTGGAACCTAGATACCAAGGATTATGAGAACAGCACTCCTGCTAAGATCCAGACTAGCAAGAACACCTTCTCCAACGGTCTTTCTACTAATGCTAAGGCCAATGCTTATATCGAGCTGAGCCACGATGTTCAGGAGCAGACTGCTTATAACTTGACTGCTTTCATGATCAAGACAATTAAGGACAGAGGATACAAGGCTGTTCCCGTTGGAGAGTGTCTTGGAGATGTCCGTGAGAACTGGTATGTTACTGATCCTAACTTCAAGCCTTCAGTGCCTATCTCAAGTGCCCCTCCTTGTAAGTACTTTCCTGCACGATATGCTCCATTGAGATATTCTCCGTCGTATCACAGAGTCCTTTGACCATGTGGTACCACACGGTTATTTCGGAGCCTTATCTTCAACCCAAACAGCTTCAAGTTGTCAACCACTAACGTGATCAACAGCTCCCTCTCCTACCACATCTATCTCTCTTATTACCAAGGATGGTAAATGCGGTGCTAAGAACGGCGGCACCCAGTGCACGGGATCTAAGTGGGGAGACTGCTGCTCCTATAACAACTTCTGGTGAGTTTTCAATTCCAGCCTCTACCAGGCAAACCATTAACTAACTACTTCTTTTACAGCGGCTCAACATCCGGATACTGTGATGGTGGATGCCGGTCTGGTTTTGGAAAGTGCAATAAGTGGACTACTGGAAGTGCACTCATTGTCTCGGCTAATGGACTTTGCGGCGACAAGTATCACCAGACTTGTAAGGGCTCTCAATATGGAGACTGCTGCTCCAAGGGTGGAAACTGGTAAGTTCTGTATTATCGCTCTCGTACTACGTTGGTCTAACAACTTATCTAGTGGCAAGACGAGTACATACTGTGGCACTGGTTGCCAGAGTGGCTTCGGAGCTTGCACCTCATCTAAGTGAGGTGGGGTTTTAAGGCCGCATCAAACAGGACTGCAGAACACTATATGGTAGTATATCTCTGTTTGTATATTTTTCACGATGTAGACTTAGTTTAGGCGAATAAGTGTCTCAGGGTTGATATGTAATATTGTCCCAAGAGTATACAAAGCTTGAGCTCTTTCAGAGCCTTCTCATAGCTCTTCGTGGCATTAATCCCCACGCCTTCCGACCTCATATTCAGTCATTCAAACGGGATACTTCTGGCAGCCCATATTGTAGGACGTAACGGCCCTAACCTTCTTTGTAAAGAGATCCGGACAGGCAGTCGAGTTCCAAGTCAATAGGGCTCGATTTTCAGTCCATCTGCACCAACACGGCTGAGTACTTGACCATGCTAACAAAAGCAATCATATGCAGCCCCTGCCTGATGACTCTGGGATGCCTCTTCAAACGATCTATATTATTAGTAACATACACCAAAATAGTTACATAGAAGAAATTTAGAATCAGTGCTGCGCTTACTGGTCCATCCAGTTCCTAATCAGACCCCGAGATGCCATCAAGGACTTTTCTTTATCGTCAACGCCGGGTCTTTACTCCATAGAGAACTCGGCCGAAGCCACAACGTAACACAAGGGAACTCGCCAGCGCCTTTGTGACGGACTCGGCGTACAAATAACCAGGATCTGTCACTTTCACAACATGTCAGTCCCTGCGCGATTGTGTTGTTAGTGCATCATTTACCACTAGCTTCATCAAGCGGTGATTCCATTGTCAATCTCTCGGAGATGATATTAGTGGATTTGTGTTAATGTCCTCGAGCGCGATTGCGATGTTTTAGTCCGACTGATTTCGCAATACATTGAAAGGAATTAAGTAATTGTTAGTGACAGGAAAATTGTCTCTTCCTTCAAAAGCCTATGGTAGAGTCGTCAAACTTGATCAAGCAAGTCCTCTCCGGTCGCTGAAGACAAGAATAACTCGAATCAGGGGGTACATAGCCCGACATCATAGAACAAAGGCGGTCGCACTTTCTTAGATCTTGCTTGGATCTTGATCATTCCGCTGTGCATCCGATACTTCTCGCGCCTTGTGTCACACAACGTTCAAGCCTACAGCACTAGACCAACACCCCCTTACCAACAACATCAGCATCAGAACCAACACTCACCAAGATATACAATGACATTTCAACCGCCGTTGTAAGCTCGGGCCCGGGTCATGCCATAAAAAGTAACAACTTCGTGCTCCATGCAGATAGATCTGTCCAACGCGCGGGGCCGGTGTGATCTAGAGTTCACCAGAAAACGTTGTTTGCTTCGAAGAACAAGGGCATGTACCCATTGTACAGTGTGCGAGGCGTCAACGGCCATATCCACAAGGGGAATGCCACATGGAAATGTGCGTTAAAGAGGGCCCAAGCTTAGCAGCCCTGGTCAGCAATGTATTTCAAGACACGGCCAAGCTCGAGACGGGTAGCGACATTTATCGTAGATCAAGTCGTTGAACAAAAGGCAAATTACGCAAAAAAGAAAACGTCGAAAAAAGGTTTGTAAGATTCTGAATAGTAATCTGTAAAACCTCAGGGGGACTCGTTGCCGACCTGTTAATATACACACTAGACTTTATCTCTTCACAATAAGAAAGCCGTACTCTCGTTCCAAGAAATAGAGACAGGAAGGGTAACAAGATGAAAAGAAAAGAATAAACGAATCAATCCCATGCACGCAGCCTCATGAAGGGGTAGTAGTAATCTCACATAGCCTTCAACTTTGTAGGCACCTTTCCCTGAACGCCCTGAACAATTCGTACTTTGTCATTAGCAATAATTCTTGAGAACCACCAACGACCGCATGACTATAAGAAGTCACTTCGCTGTGAACCACTTTTGTTGACATGAACTCCGCCGCCATTACAGGCGTTGACGTCTCTGACAGATCCACCTGGCGTAATGATACTCATTGGTGATCGTCCATAACGAGATGTTGCGCGTCGTCCGCACCTGTCTGGCCAGTTCCCTACATTACCGTCGAGGCCAGAAGGCGTGTTTCAACATCATCCATACCCATACCGTCCATGCGAGGTCCTTCCATTCCCTGGAGTCTTTGTTCAATGGCCTGGAAGCGTGGTTCGTAGCCTCCAGCTCGCGCCTCAAGATTCTCCATTCGCTTTTCGATGTTATCAAGGCGCTGTTCAATGCGCATTAGGCCCTGGGCCATGTCATGGTTTAGACGATCGAGTTTGTTAGTGAAAGATCGAATCGATGTCGCCAGCGGCGCGTTCTCCTGGCCAGGTGTGCCAGCAGGGACTCGTGGCTCGTGGTTGTGTCGTCCCTCTTGGATAGCAAAGCGCCATTGATTTCCGAGCTGAACTTCGCAGACGGCTTTGGCGCGAAAGGGACAATCAATTTTGCGCGTCGAAGGATTGCGCTTCTTGGCAGTGCTGTTGTATTTGACACCTCCGCGGTCGCAAACGAGGTCGTAACGGGTGGGCTTTCCGTCGCGATAGTTTGAAGCGCGCAGCTTGACAATTCCATAGCCCTGGTCCTTCGCAACGCGCTGGACGGAAGCCATCAAGTCATCGAAAGTCCTAAATATCCCTTCTGGTGGGGGTAATAGCGCTGGAGGTGGTGTATTCGGCATGACGAGTGATTGAGCCAGGATGGCGGTTGTAACGGGAAAGTTTAGATAAAGCGGGGAGGGCAATAAGTTTGCCCAAGAGTAGACGGCTTCGGAGTGCTTTAAATGGACTGGGTGCGAGGCGCAAAATGATATCGCGTATCGACGAGAGATGCTGTTGGTTTTGGTCGCGATATTGTAGTGTACGGCAGGTATGCAAAAGGCTGGGTTCGACTTTCCCGCACTGTTCTAACTGTGATACAAGTATGGACCTAACAAGGTTTAGTGTTGATCCGGTCCGGGCGAGGCGGCCCATTCAGAGGTTGAACCTGCAGAAAGGTGGGGCCGTATGTGACAGCAGGTGCAAGGTACGTACCTGATGGAAGCGTGGTTTTGTACGTCAAGCACAAACCAGGGGAGGTAGCTTGGTGCAGAGTAAGGTAAGGTAAGGTACCTGACAGTATGAACGGAGGGAAGGGTGTGGAGGGGTCAAGCAATGTGCTTGAGAGATTGTGATGGGAGGCTTTGTGTAGCTTCAGCAGGTGCGACAATGTAAGAAGGAGACTGTATGTACGGTAGCAAGAATGTATGCAGGTTTATGATGGAAAGGATATTTTCCCGAAGGCCCTGGGTCTTGATATAAATCAGGTTCTTGAGGTGGAAACTGGGGAAATGGATCGAAGGGGTGTGAAGAAGCTTCAGGCTTGAGGCTTCACAGCTGTTTGTATGGATGCCAAGCACGTGACGGATGGGCTGAATAGAGCGTTAGAGTTAGCGGTTGATGCGGGTGGACGCAGGAGTACGGGTTTCGACATGTTTCATGAACATTGATTTGTTTGTCTCCCTCTTGAGGCCGTTTTACTTGATGACGGTGATACACTGACAACTATCGTGTCTGAACAAAGAACTGGAGGTATGTCATGTCTATCGACACGGTGCGGGCTTGCGCTGACGAATTCAATTCAGTTGCAGTTGCAGTCCCATTATTTGGGTCACCGGTTCCTGGTTCCTGGGCCCTTGCTCGATCGAGACTCGTTCTCTAAAAACGATCTCACTATCCTACCTTACTTCATCAACTACATGTAACTAGTGTACCTGACCGCCGCAGCCAAATAACCCCAAGGTCTTATTGAATGTAGTTGCACCAACGGGAATCTAAACGTCAAAGCTTCCTCCGTTCCCCTTAAGTTTGCCCCACGTCACGCACGCCAAAGACGACAAGAGACACAGTTAACTTTTGTATGCATCCATTCTTGACTTCTAGAATATTTCCCTGCGTCAACAAAGCTTACAGTGCAAGCACTGACCATTTATTAGACCTTTGTATCCATTTCGGAATAAAAATAGAGCCCTGTCCACTTTTGTCAGTCTGATCCTTTCCCGATTGTTCAGGCAAGCCTCTCATTCGCTCGGCCACCTGCGATCTCGTGTTGCTCCTCTACGCCATCAACTCCTGGATACCTACCTTTCGTCGGTCTTGCTACCCCATTCGCAAACATGAACCAGCAGCCTGCCGTTCAAAATCAGGCTCAGAACCAAGCGCCAAATGCAGCCAGTCAGGATGACTGGGATGAGGCGCGCCTCGAGGAAGCCATGAAATGGCTTAAGCTTCTGCACATCAAGGTAATGCCGTTATCAACGTGAGGAAAAAGATGCAAACTTGCTCATCAGGCTCTTTTTTCAGGTCCGACAGTTGAACGACACCATCCCCAAGATGATCAAGCCGCTTGTGCAAAAGCAACCTTCACGTATGCTCCCCAGTCAACTCGTACTCTGAAACATGTTGAACTGACCCATCATCTAATGAAGCCGACGTCATGTTTGCAGCTTTCATGAACTCGGTCAATGAAGCGCAAGCAGACATTAAGGAGGTTACTGACTTGATGCGCGATGAGAAAAGTCGTGAGATTTTTGCGCAGGCTAAAAAGAGAAGAGAGGAAGAACCCACTGGTATCAAGACCTGGGAATATTATGATCACCCTGACTGGTTCAGAATGGATGAGGAATAAAGAGATATAACGGATATACGGCACAGGCGTTTATGGACGGTTTTACTACATCGTTGATTCATTAATATGATTGAGCAAGAATATTGCAGGAAACACTTTCAGACTTTGAATACATTACTGAAAGACCGTAGATCGGAACCAGGAGATTTGAGAAGAGAAAGACATTATTGTTCTCCGTTTGCTTTTCACTCTGGATACAAATGTTGTCGCCTTGTCTTGTTGGTGATATTGCGCCGCCAGGGGCGATGTTGCATTTCATTAACAAGATTTTGTTAGGCAGCTTAATGTCTGAAACAAGACAGCTTCGAGGAAGCTTATTTTGACATTATCATAATATACGATTAACTTGTCCAAATTGTAATTTTAGCAGGTAAGATAGGTAGTCCCCTAAGTTTTTACAAGACTTTCCCTTTTCTTAAGCCGGGGTCAGATGGACCATCTTCGGCTACCCACCCAAAGATTATGGCCAAAGCCGCGGAATCCATGGAAGCAGTTTTGTTCAATGTTGAGCCTGAGTTTTTCTTTCTCGCTTTATGTTGCCTTTCTTTTTCGTCGATCGCGCCAGGCCTAACGGCGACACAGCAACACCAAGCTTCCATCGAGGAGATAGACCACAATGGTAGAAGCACAATGGTTGATTAGTAGCCTAGTTTTATCGTTGTCTGTGGGATAGTAAAAGGACGAAAAAAGACACGATGTACAGTACTACAAGCCCGAGACGGCATGAACATGCTGTCTCTTCCATATGCCTCCCATTTCTCGGGAGCTTGAGGCTGGTCAGTATCAATTCGTAATTAAAGCATGACACCTCTCACAAAGAGACTGTTTAACAAGAGAAAGATATGATATAGAGATTTTTGCTTTTGGCTTTTTCGAGTTAGATATATAAAAAGAACGGGGTTTGGTAGTGTCAAAGCTGATGAACTGGAAGATTGAGCAGGGAAAAGAGAAGAGTACTATGCCATTTCGGCCGTCTGAGTGTCAAGACAGGCAGCATATAATCTCAGGGCGGTAAGAGCTTTCATACCTGAGCAAAATATCTAGAGGCAAAGAAAGTTTCCTATCCTTATGCCGAGTTGAGTATATTTGACGGTTACTAAACCCTTCCGTCAGAATCCAGAACACAGCAGTCATCAGTTTATGTTTACTCTAGTTTTAGATTATGAATTATTATTATCTACATTTCTATGTTTTGCTTCTGGTATTTTCTAATGCTTGTTGCATGTATCTAGGTTAAAGAAATGTGCACACCTTCGTTCACAACTTGGATTTTTGTACATATTGTCCATGATGGGCTAAAGCCTATATCAAAACTGAGGAAATCGAGGCTACCGACAGGGCTCCATTAAAATTCTCAGGAACAATTGAGAATATTTAGGCCCGAATTAAAGCAAGGCATTCCGTGCGAAGGACACTCAGTCTTTTAACACCACACTTCCTTACCCTTAGCAAAAAAGCTCGAGCAGAAGGCTCAGAATAAGGAACGACGAAA
Organism: Fusarium algeriense; assembly: GCA_002982035.1. Classification (NCBI taxonomy): domain Eukaryota; kingdom Fungi; phylum Ascomycota; class Sordariomycetes; order Hypocreales; family Nectriaceae; genus Fusarium; species Fusarium algeriense. The sequence goes on along the minus strand of PVPY01000311.1, from coordinate 105,627 downwards.
CATTGGAAATGGATGTTCAAGGCACATCCGTCCTCTGTGAGCTATCATTTTTATCCATTGAACAAAATCGTGATTTCATGCCGAGAACTAGACCTGTTTCACATTGCAGCTTACCTTATAGCAAGAGAAAATAGCAGCAGCTTTTTTTTTTACAATCCAAAACTAAGTCAATTAAAACTCAATATTCGAATATTCATTATTTTTCTTCGTACTTCACAATAATTCAAGGTAGATTATTTCTAAACATCTGTATAAGGCAGTTAGGTTGGCTTGAGATTTGCGTGAGTAGACATGTAGTTTGCCTTGATCATGAAAGAATGGTAAGAAATGTCGACACCCAGATTAGTTTAATGCAAAAAATCGATAATGTTTCCAGACAGTCCGAATGAGTTTTCTTGCTATCTTCGCTCGCTTGCGGATTCGATTAGGTAGCCAAGTTTCCGGCCAGTCTGATAGCAATAATAGTGTGGTTTCTATACTGGGAGCTTTGCAACAAGTAAAACTTGATTCAAGTGTTCGATGTAACTCTCATTATTGTAGCGCATTTATCTCCTCAACGAGTGTATGCTGATTCAGTCCAGTCACAGCTCATGATCAACTAAATGAAGCTACCCTGAGGATCTAACGGTTACTGTTCGTTGAGTATCTTAGAGTGGATTGCGGCTGGCAGCCACTTGTGGCTGTATCACGTGCTCTGCCCCACCATGAATTTTACACACCCACACAGAATTATCACAACTCCCGATTGTTTTGCGAAATCTCCTCTCCTACTCTCGCGTCCAACGTCCGACACCAACTAACCCGAGCAGCTCAGTCAAACCACAAAGCCGCTACAATGGTTAACCACAGAGTCACCTACCGCCGCCGCAACGGGTAAGTTCTTTCCTATGGAGCTGTCGTTTTTTTCGGTCTCGAAACATGTTGAGTTCCTGGTTCTCGCCATATACCCTCATGCTTTCGACCCGGCCATACGATCATGAATTAACCAAACTCTCAGTTGGAACACGACTTCAAACTTGACCCGAGTAGTCCGCACTCCGGGTGGTGACATTCGCCTCCTGCACATCAAGAAGCGCGGTACCGTCCCCAAGTGTGGTGATTGCGGCTCCAAGCTCTCTGGCGTAAGTTGATCAAGAGCCAACGAACCCTTTCTGCGACGTGGGAATGGGACAAGACGAGAACGAAACACGGGACTGGCTGGCGTGCGAGGCGACGAGAACCTACAAGACCATAACCAGGCGCTTTCGAATATCAGAGGAGGAAGATGTAGAACCGCCCGTTCAATCAACCTGCTACCCGTGTTGTCTTGGCCCATCGTCGCAAAAGGATTCCCGACCTACCATGGAACATCGGAACTAACTCAACTTTCCTTTAGATCCCCGCTCTCCGACCCCGCGAGTACTCTCAGATCTCCAAGCCCAAGAAGACCGTCCAGCGTGCCTACGGTGGTTCCCGATGCGGTAACTGTGTCCGCGACCGTATCGTCCGAGCTTTCCTTATTGAGGAGCAGAAGATCGTCAAGAAGGTGCTCAAGGAGCAGGAGCAGAGCCAGAAGAAGAAATAAGTGCAATTTCCATTGCTGGGTTAGGCTATGCGTGGGAAAAGCAAGGAACTCTGAGGACTCGGTTCATTGCTTTGGTGTTCATTAGGCAAAAAGGGACTGCATGATACATCGGGCCGGGGCCAAAATTGTTGGCCGTCCGCCGTCTTAGGACTGCTACTATCCTCTTGGTGACTTGAATGAGAAAAGAACATCAAGCTGGCGTGGGCGTGCTGCTGTCTGCATGAGTGATGAAATATTTTCGGTGTGGCTAAGAACTGTCAAAATTACGCCCTTAGAAGTGACATAAAAGTTACCGGCGCCAAATGGTTGAAATTACGTCCACTTAAATTGCCAAAAAATGTATCTTTGATGATATAAGATGATTTGAATGGGTTTTCTATCTGCAATGTAAGATACGTAGACTGATTCTGGCGAGAAATCATGACGTGCTAAAATTATCTATCCCCCACTTGCTTGCTCTCTTCCAATTCCACCATCGACACGAGATCAATTCTTGCCTCCGCCACAATTGCATTTCCTCGATACTGTCACAATCGGCACACCATCATGGCATCACGAAGTCTCAGCCTGCAATGCAGCGCACAACGAGCAATTCGTCAAGCTGCTATCCAGACTGTGCGACCTAGTTCCTCGATTGCAGCTTTCAGAACCGCCACCTTGACAGTCTCACCTTGTCCTCAACCCTCTACATCAAGTCGCCGGCTCTTTCATGCAGTTCCGAGCCGAAGAAAAGACCAGCAGCCACCAGCGCAACCTCCCCCGACCGACTTTGGCGAGCTCGACGTGCTCGGCAACACTCCAGCGCCTTCAACATCTGTCGACGTGTGCATGTACGATGGGTTTGGGCTGAACAGTGGCGTCACTATTACAGGCGGCAATGGTGTTTTGCTGATTGATGGCGAGGTGTTCAACTGGCGCCCATGGGAGGCGAAGGGCTCAATGAATCTTGTCAACAAGAAGGGCCAGTTTGAGCTACCGCCAAAGGCATTTGCGCTATTTGATCTACTATGGCCCCGACCTGGTATGTTCCCAATGTCGCCATTTATATACATTATATATCTGGCAACTTTTGGGAGGGTGCACATTGCTAATTGAGGTGCAGATCTTCTGATTATTGGCGTCGGCCCATCTATTATGCCATTAGCTCCTGAGACGAGACGACTTATATCAGAACTTGGTATGCGAATCGAAATCCTAGACACGAGAAATGCGGCTGCGCAGTTCAACTTGTTGGCTACAGAGCGAGGCGTTTCGAACGTAGCAGCTGCTCTGATACCCATTGGATGGAAGGACGGTGTTGGAGCGAAATAAAGACAGTTGAATCGAGAGAAGCGTTTGGAAACTGTATTTATATTGTAAGAATATGGAGGGAAGGGCAAGATGTTGCATGTATTCGCTCTAATGAAGCAGGATGCCGACGAGTTCTGTAACTGACTATGTTACACAGCTATAGCATTTGGAAAGAGATTCAAAAGCTTCTCTTTGAGTTTAGTCTCAAATTCAGAGGTTATATAAATGTATGATGCATCTTTCGCGCACTGGAGGTTAGAATGCTCGTCATCTCTGTGACAATTTGAAATTGACATCTATGTGTACAGCCATAGCACTATTGCATCCGTTGTAAGAGCTCACTATAAATGTCGCAATAAAGCCACGGGATCCCTCAAAACTCGTTTCGATCAATTCAGTAGACAATTTTGATATATGTCCACTAATAAAGAGTCATGATGTGCATCAAACGGGACAATGGGAATGTATGTAAATGAACCATAGTCCAGCATTTGTCGTTTCCAATAACGTAGTGAGTGTAGGTAGACGCATCCTCACTTCCAATAACACAAATCGATATGAACAAATATTCGAAAGTCCTAGACTAAAAGTTAAGATGGACCGATCACGTAAAATACAACATAACTCCAATAGCGAGAGTTACAAGAAAACCATTTCTTTAAGATTCTACAAAAATATTCCACCATCTTCAGGGTAGGTTCCCTACGCAACCTGGAAACATGCCTCACTCCTGCACAAATAATTGGCTCCCCCAACGGCGATCTAATTCGCCCACAAGGTATGATGCAATTGTGTAATTGGTTGCTTCCTCGAACTTTGACAATTACTCAAAACCAAATCTCCATTCTCATCATCAAATTATCACTTTAGCAAAGCTACACAATACCCACTCTGGAGATCATCGAATTCAGCATCGAATTTTGACAATATTAGGTCACATTTTACTCATTTTTTTTCTTGTTTGGCGCGCCCTGACCGCGGTTCGCGTGGGGCACACAGGGTCCAGGAACTTCAAAAGCTTGGCTGGGCTTTGGGTTGTTGACCATTCAAGCTCTCATTGTCAACTGAGCTTCTTCGTGAGACTGTATCTCTATTCGGCGTTGCACTATTCGGCATCTTTCATGTCGATTGTGTAAAGGCGGTTGCGCTGGTCGGAGAAACACGCGGACTTGGTGTTACTGTGTATTACCTTGTTGGTGACTCAACAACAGCTGCAATCTCTGATATAATTAAAACAGTCGACCGAGCTTCAAACCCAATCACGACTCAATTGGTCAATTCCGCTTTCCTATACAGTACATAAAACTCACGGCAAAATTATAACATCGCAATAACTATTCTGGAACATACCCCAAACGCACTCATGGCCTCTCCTGCAGTGACCGTCCAACAGGACGACTCCACTGACCCTCACCTCACAGATCCGGCCCTTCTGAAAGATCACTCGCAGTTCAAGACTTACAGAACAAGTCGTTTCGAATACTCTGGAATTCGAGTTTTCTACCGACAACATCCCAAGGCAGACCAACTACCCAAAGAACCTGCCCCATTGCCACTATTGGTGTTTCTGCATGGATTGGGCGGCTCTGTTGCTCAGTTCCACCCTTTGCTAAGCAGTCTCGTGGATGAGGCCCCTTGCATGGCAATCGACTACCCCGGTTGTGGCCGATCTGAGTTCTCGGTCACCGATTGGGAAGCCTACACAACGGATGCTCTGATAGAACTTCTAGAAACAATAATTGAGGACTACCGAGACAAGGATGCAGGCCAAAGAGTGGTCCTGATCGGCCATAGCATGGGGACAGCTCTCGCTGCTAAGTTGGCCAACACGAAAGTCGAGCATACAACCTCCATAGCCGAGTACGTGGTAGGATTGGTGGCTATTTGCCCCGTGTCAGGTCCTCCTGATGAATCGAAGACATGGTGGTTTAAGAGAGCTCTTTGGATTCCAGAATGGATTTTCGACCTGTGGCGAGCCTGGGATAGTTGGGGTGGCCCCAACAGTCCCAGCGTCAAGCGCTTTGTTGGAGAGGGTGCTGATGAGGCTACCCGAAAACTCCAATATCGCTTTAATAAACAGAGTCGAACCCGAGTTTGGAGGCGTATGGCCAATGGCGCTCTGCCAGTCTATCACAATGGCAGACCTAAAGGCGGTCTCCCGACCCTGGATATCTGGGCAGGATTGAACATCCCCGTCTTTTTGATAGGCGGTAAGGATGACAATGTCGTTTCACCTAAGGAAGTCGAAAAGATTGCCCAAGCGTTGGACCCTGGGAAGACTGTGCCAGAAGCGAGGGCAGCAGAGGAGACGCATGAAGCTATCGTTGATGCTGCTGCTCCCGTTAACACTTCGACAAGACCGCAGGACCATGTGCCACAAGCCATCGAAGACCTCAGTGACGATGACTTCACCAAGGTCAAGTCTCCAACGCTCCCCAGTTCAGAGGAGGATAGCCCTAATGATCCCTCAACTCCGAACGAGACCCTGACTGAACTGCCTGCGCAACCGAACCAGCCCAAGAAGGTGGTTAAAACCAAAGTGATGCCATCACCTGCAACACACGCTGTCCTATACGCTTCTTGCTCAGTTCGTGCTGTCGCCGGTTTAATTTCCGAGTTCCTTGCCACACACGTTACTGGCAGACTTTCCCTAGCATGGCAACTGCAATACCTTTCCCGTGAGGGAAAATGGGATGTGAAGAATCTCAACAAATGGAAATCTGTCACTCCCGTATCCGACCCTATCGGTCCTGCTGGGAAACCTGTTTTCCGGGCACTTAAGACACTTCGTGAAGCGGATGATGTCCACTGTCCACAGAATTTTGTTTCAAAATGGGGTTCTGTTGTGAAAGATATTATTGATATTTCCAAAGACCAGCCTGTATATGACCCTCACGGCTTAAACCGAGCTGGAATTCATTATCACAAGTTCCCCACAGTTTCGAAGATACCCCCTCGAGCTCATGAGGTTGAGGCTTTCATTAAATTAGTTGACGAGCTCAGAGAGAAGCAGACAGAGCGCGCGGTCGCCGAGAACTGGACCGATCCCCAACAATGTGTCATTGGAGTCCATTGCCATTACGGCTTTAACCGCACGGGATACTTTATCGTATGTTATCTCGTTGAGCGGTGTCATTTCGGTGTCAAGGAAGCTATCGAAACATTTGCTAAGGCGAGGCCTAATGGAATCCGCCACTCGCACTTTCTGGATCAGCTGTATGTGCGATACAGTGTCGACTCAGCTCCCTCCAGTCAGTCATGATTGACCATGGAAGAAAGGCGTTTGGATTAGGGGGAAAACGACTATAAGCGAGGAGTATATTGGCTGAAAGCGTTGATTATGGGTCATGGTTAAGTTTACAGACGGGCGTCTGGTGGGTGGTTTCTGTTGGCAACTAGCGTATAGATACTGGACTAAGCGCACAAATTCGATGTTTTGATTACAGTCAAGCATTGTAGTAGGCGCCAACAAGGCATGATATTGTCTTCGCTTTCTCGATCCTGCATTAGGGTGAACTCTTAACACTACAGGCTTGGTACCACTGATGTTGATTGCTGGCACGACTATGATGAAGCTGACCCTATGGGAATTTCAGGGAATACTTGTTGGGCGAGCATACAACAGACAGCCGCGAAGAGGTTGCTGTGTTTGCACTCATTTGAAATCTCAAAATGTTATATAGTTACCTTAGGCAGGCTAACTGAGTAAATCTACATAGGGTATACCACTCTACATAGTTCGATCACATTCTCCCTACCCACCTCTTGCTGGACTCATATAATCATTCTAAAAAACAAACTACACCCGCTAGACCTCAATAGCATGGTACTTGTTACCAAGAGACCAAACCTCATCGAGGGCTTCCATACCAACATCTTGGACATCAGCCTTGCTCATCTTTTCCTTGAGCTCTGATGTGATCGCGTCGACGTCGACCTCAAGGTACTCCCGCAGATACTTGCCAACATCGGTGTTCTCAACATTGCCACGGAGGTTTTCTGTTCGGGGACCACCTGAGCTGTAGATGTTGACATCGACGGCAGTGTGGCCGTGGGTGCTCCAACCAACGTGAGCGCGTAGGGAGATGAGAGCTGAGAAGAGGACGAGGGCGTTCTCGGGGTGATCTGCAATGGCGGTGACCTCCTCATCAGAGGCGTTGGAGATGCCAAGACCGCGGACGATGAGTTCCTCGTTGATGTACTTCTTGAGCTTCTCCTTGTTCTTCTTGATGCTGGAGTCGGAGATGATGTGGGCGTTGAGCTTGGCGTGGAGCCACTCAGCTGAGGCGGTAGCATTCGCAAGGACCTTAGGGTACCAGTTGTAGACAGGGAGGTGACCAGGTTCCTGAATCGCAGTCGCGAGACCGCCAGTTTCATGATCACTGGTTGCGACAAGAACAGTTTCAGTCTTGCTCTCCTTAATGAAGTCGAGAACAGCTTGGAATGTCTTGTCGTACTCGAGAACCTCATGGACCTGAGCTGCAGGATCATTGATATGACCAGCGTGGTCAATTCGGCTACCCTCAATCATGATGAAGAAGCCCTTATCACTCTTCTCGGTAGCCTTCTCAAGAGCGCGAAGAGCAGTCTTAGCCATTTCACTCAGCGAGGGGTAGACGTCATTGTGGTTTCGGCGGTCAATCTCAAAAGGGATGTCTGTGGGGGCAAAGAGTCCGAGGAAAGGGAGCTTGACGTTATTGCCACCCTTGAGAGCATCAAAGCCAGCGCGGTCGTCGGTGTAGGTCCAGTTGTGCTTTTCCTTTGCAATCTTGATCACGTCCGTATCGTCGGCTCGGCAGCTGCCTTCTGTGCTGTTGGGCAGGAAGTTGCAGCGACCACCACCAAGCATCAGATCGACGGTTCGACCTAAGACACCTTCTCCGATCTGTTGAAGAGCAATCTCGTCTTCCATCTCGCGGAGAATCACGTGCGAGTTGAAGCAGGCTGGAGTCGCATCCTAGATAATCTTTGATTAGCTTCGTAATATCTAAGAGTCACACTCGAGTCATGCACACCTCAATCTTTGTTGTGACAACAAGTCCAGTGTGATATCCAGCACGTTTAGCAGCTTCTAGGACGGTTCCACAAGGATCGTGGTTAGGAAGGGTAGAGATAGCACCATTGTAGGTCTTCTTGCCACAGGAGAAAGCTGTAGCACCAGCAGCACTGTCTGTAACCAAAGAGCTGCTGGAGCGAGTCCGGCTCGTACCCCAGAAATGCTTATCGAGAGTGAGGGTATCGCCGAAGGGAAGCTCTTCAACGTGTTGTCGGAAACTACGCGTCAATGACAAAGGTGCAGGACCCATGCCATCTGACACCATGAAGACGAGGTTTCGCTTAGGGGCGGGCGTGTTGTGCTCATGTTTGGTTTGTTGCTCATGTTGAGTCCAGATAGCAACAACAATAACAGCAGCAGTGGCGATCAAAGCCCAAGCAAAGAGGCCAAGTTCACGGAGTCGCGAGTTCCGGGCGGTCTTATCGGCCTCAGCATCGGAGCGGCCGTGACCGGAGCTAGGCAAGAGAGGATCGCTTTCGTTGGCCTGAGGAGAAGACATTGTTAGCTAAAAAGGAAACTTGGGATGACAAAAGAAGTCTTCAACTAAGGTAGAAGGAAAGAAGAGGAGAGACAAACCATTGTACGGTATCTGGCCCGCGTACCTAAGAAGGAGAGTGTTGTGCAATGTGCAACTTAACAACAGAAAATAGTTGGATGGGCAATTATGACATTATGCGACACTACGAGTTGGAGCTATGCGGGGGGAGCTTCAGAGCTTGCTACAGGGGGTTTAGTGTTCCATTATCAGTGGACCGTGTGACATCAATGGGTTCACGTAGGTGGAGCGGGATCAACGTCTATTGCTCACTGCTAATCAATCTTTGGAGATAACCAATGATGAGATCTTATCTTGACCACGGGAGCATAATTTTTAAGAAAATAGAGATCATGGGTTTGTTTTTTCTGGATGATTTCCGAATGAGCATTTACCTCTTCGCGTGCGCTTATTAGTAAACTCTAATAAGGAACTCTACTTTAACCTCTAATGACTCACTTTTTCACTGTGCCTCGTTCTCTGATGTTTCGACAGGTCCTAAGAGAAGTAGACCCGATTTCCGTACCGCTGTTTCAATAGGCTGTGACGGCTCGCGACGACCCGTTCGATACGATAACTCAAATTTCAAGGTTATAGCAATAAGCTTGAACCGAGCACTTCATTCAGCCGAGTTCATCATATCGTTGATCCATAGCAAGTTTAGGCTATATGGTATCATTTTCCATGGCATCCTTCAAGAAAAACATATTCATAGCATAATGTTTCCTCCCGTTTGTGGACGGCCGAGCGGCCATTCTGAATCCCTAAACGAACTGAGAATCTAGTGGCCGAGAGCCAAGTTCAAATCGACATGCCAGATCCAATCGTCGCCGGCATAAGAGTGACAGCTTGGTGTCACAGAAGGGTTTTGTGGTTCGCCATTCGCGCGTGGAGCAACCAGCTGCACGTTGCTAACGGAACGAGTGATAAACGCTGTCAAACAGTTCGCTAGGGGAAAGTTGCTACACATGAGCCCGGTACTAACAATAACCCTCAAAGGGAATAGAAGCGCAAGCCGTTTTAACAATCAGACGGCCCGCAGTTGGCGTCTGAACCACGAACGACAAACCACCACTCTTCACCTCTACCAACAACCAGAAGATACTGACCATGATATGTCCTGAGACTCAAAAGACTTGCCTCAAGCTCAGCTACCAGGACCACCGTTATGCTTCTCGTTTTCTGGGCTCGCTCATGCTATTCAACGGGCGTGCACAAAACACCAAGGCCTCCAGAACGAGGATTGAATAGCCCACATGTGCGGCTACGTTTTATTCTTAAATCTTTGCGGATGTTATGGCGAGCTCCTATTCGAAACATCCTGCCCCCGAATATACCAAGAACTGCAACGGATCAATGATCTAGACGCTTGGACAACAGAGGGGCTGAACGGGCTCCCCTTTACTCTCCCCGATTATTGTGTTGCTGGCTGGCACAACACTCAAATAATTTTGACACATGGAGTTTGCTGCCCTCGATGGTGGTTCGAATGTCCTTCTATCACAGTTCCTGGATACCCATATTTTTACCACCCGGAAAACAGACAAGGTTGAGAGCGCGTTGTACGATAAAAATGAAGTCGATTTAGAAGGTCCAGCTCAAGCTGAAGATGGAAGATATTTTTCTATGAGTGCGGCGTACGGAGAAGGGTGACAACGTTCAAAGTTGTCAGGAGTTCATTGTATTCTGATATCTACACACTCGGTCTGTCAATTGATTCATACAGATTTGATACTTTGCGTTGGAGGTACTGCCGTCCCTGGCTCAGGGGATACTTGAATCAAGAGTGATAATTAGCTTACGCATGCAAAGCGGGTGTCAAAACTCTTCCGTGTTGTACAGGACTTTCTGAGGGGTACCGGTGTATCCCAAGGAACAGGAGAGACTGGATTGGCCCTCTGTCTTCTGTTCATAGTAAAGAAAGTTCAAGTATGACCAGCTGCGCCTTGGTGAATCCGAGTACTTTGGGTAACTGACTTGGAGCTAGAGAGGATCCTCTAAAAGCCGATCCAGTGGTCGTCGAAGGAGATTATGCTGGAACTAGAAAGGAGAAAGTTGTGGTTGTGAAATATAATGTTGGCTTCCGCTGTAGTATGCAGTGTAAAGAAGCATCGCGTTGATTATTTATTGTTTTAAAGCCAAGATTGTGACCTATTGGTGCAGTCCTCCTGGCCGCTTTTCCAGGCCCCATGTATTTTTGAATACCGGGGTAGGTAGTCCCCGGTGTGATAGAAGAAATAGGTGCTCTCTTACCTATTTCCTATATAAATTATGAAATAAATTTAGAAGACATTTTTTTAATATAAATATTTTAAATTTATATAATAATAAATAAAACATTTATTAAGTTATAAATTTTATAAATTTCTTATAAATTAATAGTAGCCTTTTTAAATCCTTAGGTAAACCGGCCATTCCTTATGTCACCCCCCTAGTCAGGGCCCTAGTCAGGGCTGAAAAATTGTTCGGTGGTCATTGCAGTCTCTGAAACTGATGTCTCTGAGGCTATTGTTTCGAGTGTCATACGAGACTAATGATTCATGATTGCTATCGTCAAAAGTCGATAAGTGAGGTCGCCTGACTTGATTGTCTTCCATGTTGTTCTACAGAGATATGCCGGGGCGGGAAAATGTGGATAAGAAGCTTGTCATGAAAGCTTAGCCTTCGAGTATGAGACTGCTCATCAGCGATTGGCGTGGGAACCACCATGAAAGACATCCTGAGGACGTCATGATGGACGATGATATTCTTTGATGGACCAGGGACGGGTAATCGGCTTCAACTCATTAGAGTCTGGACCTTTTGAACGCCGCACTAATAAAGGCGAGTATTTCCAGGTTAACAGTGGCTGCGATATACGAGTTGAACGTTAATGGCCATTGAGAAACAGCCCCATCTCCCCTTATTCTACCACTGAAATTGGTGCTGACGGGCTGAACTTCCCCTGCATCGCGACGCCGCGGCGCATGGAGAATCGAGCACCCTTGAATTTATTTTTATGCGAGTTCCAGTCTTAGGTAACTCGAACTCGACTTACTCCCTTTATTCCATCTCAGCTGAGCTGATGGACCTTCTGCAGCTTTAAAAAGTTACCTTTCTATCCTCCTTCGACCGGCTGGAAGATAAAGTCGCGCCTCTCGCCTCTTCCTTTCCATCTTCCCATCATGTCAACCTCAAGAGACTTTGCTGTTCCAGCGGAGCACGATAATGCGATGCAGTCTCAGGACGGTAGAGAACAAAGCAGTCGCCAAAGTCATTCTTCCAACGCCAACGTATCGGACGAGAAGGAACAACATGTCCGCTATAATCTTACCCTCAACACTCAGAACCTCTCCCCGCCTAAGCCTGAGCCTGCGCGGCCAGTGCGTTCCGACACAGAGGTCCATCGCGAAATGGCATTTTCGCCATCGATCTTGCGACGTCGAATGACTCGCGCCCCAACTTTCAAGACGGTCGAGGACTACGATGAGTTTGACACTACCTTTGGCGACCGCCCTGGTTGGCAGCCTGGCTCCGAACCTGGCTATGACCCTAAGCTTCCTGATGGAGGCCATGCTTCCATGCCTACTCTTCAAGCGCCCTGTGAGATCTCAGTAATCGACTTTTCACAAGAGAATATGGTCAAGCGACACTTCGACAACGCGACTTTCATCGAATTCCTTGAACAGCCAAAGGAAGCATGGGCCAAATGCCGATGGATCAACGTCAATGGACTCAGTTGGGATGTTATTCAGGCAATTGGAAACAAAAAAGGCCTTCACAAGCTTGCTCTGGAGGATCTGATGCAGATCAGGAACAGAACGAAGGCCGATTGGTACCCGAATCATGCTTTTATCGTCATGACCCTGCAGAAGCTTGTTCACCTGGTTGATGAAGATGACACAAGCAGTACAAGTAGCACATACTCTAACAAGACGTTGGGTGCTTTGAGAGGATCAATGAGGCAGCTTTGGGACAGTCGCCGAGCGGCTGACCCCGAGAAGAACTTCGAAAGCTCATTACAACCACAGGATATCACAGCAGATTTGCAAGAGACGGGCATGATAAGAACATTACAACGATACCATGCTTCAGGAAACGAGGCCCGAACACAGTTCATGGAGAGCCATTCGTCCCTCACGCCCTATCAAATGGCTGTTTCGGCAGAACAGGTCTCTATCTTTCTAACGTCAGACAATACCGTCATTTCCTTCTTTGAAGTCTCGGCCGGTGATATCGAGCGGCCTATTGTCACCCGTCTGAGCACACCAGGCACTATTCTTCGCGAGTCCAACGACGCATCCTTGCTATGCCAGGGAATTATCGACGCCATCATCGATCTCGCAATTCCTTTGACCTCTGTTTACACAGATATAATTGCCGACATTGAGCTAGATGTTCTCACATCCCCAAGTATCAGTCAGAGTAAGAAGCTCTATATCTGTATTAGTGAAATCAACAAGATGCTCAGCTTCCTAAATCCTATCGATAATCTCGTCAATGTTCTCCGCGACCACAAGACCTTCATGACTCACGACCAAGCCATGCAGGCACTGGAGAACCCTTCAACTGGAGTTATTGTGACCCCAATGACACACACCTATTTGGGCGACGTTCTCGATCACTGTATTATGATTACCGAAGCACTTCAACAGCTTAAGCAATCATCTGACAACCTTATCAACCTTATATTCAACACAATTTCAGCTTACCAGAACGAATCTATGAAGCAGCTTACAACTGTGACCATCATTTTCCTTCCCTTGACTTTCATCACTGGGTTCTTTGGGCAGAATTTTGCTGAAAAGGGATTCCCCGAAATTCATCATGGTATCTGGTATTTGTAAGTGCTCTTTTTTTCTTTTTCTTCTTCTTCTTCCTCCTCCCTTCTTCTTTCTTCCTTTCTTTCTTCTCCCCTGTAGCGATTAGTAATACTGATAGCATTTTGTAGCTGGGCATGTGCTGTTCCGACTGTTGTAGCGACCATCTTGATCCTCATGAGAGACATGATTTACAACTGGATGGTGCGAATCGTTCAAAGAAGGCATATTCTTACGATCAGGAAGAAGAAGAAGAGATCGAAGCAGCAAAAGATTAAGCTTAAGGTATGATCAATTATGAGGTTGAACGGCCGGAACATTTGGATTAGCGATACCCAAGCATAGAAAAAGGTGTATTTTAGGCGTAATGTCTATTGATGAGTGAAAGAAGCAAGCCAGTTTTAACTAAGGTTTTCAAGTATTATTAGGAATTTAGGGGGGGGGAAATATATAAAATAATAAAATAAAGTTCTATAGTATTTTATATTAAATCTCTATTAATATTTTAAGATCCTAGGTAGGTATGACTACTAGGTAGTTATTTCTTCTATCAAGGCCAGCCTCTCCTCTCCAAGTCCTAAGTCTCTTACTGCTTTGATTGAGACACAATCTAATTTACTGTCATTTCTTAGATGTAGTTTCAGTAGTAAAATCAGACATGAGTTTTAAGTGTCAGTTGTTAGTTCCAGCAAGATATACCAATTGGCTACGTCACCCAGACAGAGATTCAACTATACTCCCGTATTATTGACAACCAATGACTTGCATATATACCAGAAAGGTTAAGGATAAATACTGCTGAAGGGTTTCGCACTCCTTAGGAGGTCAGAAGACTTCGGACCTTGAATCAGGAAAAACATAAAATAGTCAAAGAGTATGCGCATTTCCCCTAAATTATCCCCAGTTAACCTAAGTAATTTTGTCACTTAGGATCAAGGTCTTAGTTTTGCTGACGTCCCCTACTCCCTTAGACACTGTTGTGGTGATCTTAAAGGAAGCCCCAGGTGCTTACATAACGAATATCATATCGATGGATCACAAGCTTGGCCCCCCTGGAGCCTAGTGAGGTTATAGGCAGCAACCACCAACGCCCCAGTTAGAGCTCATGCCCAAGCCATAGCTTGTTCGAGGTGAATTTGACTTCAACAAATTTGAATAAATGAAAAAGGCACATCTCCAGTGCGAGAGATACCTCAACATATTCGATTTTGATCATTCTTCTTGCCCTTCTCTTCCAGCATAATCAAAGCTTTGCGACGGCCTTTCGCATACATTGCCGCTATTGCGACTGTCTGGCTTACAGCTAGAGTAAACAAAGAACGATGTCGCAGACTGACAATGCGAAACACGAAGATGAGATTCAGTACGGCTCCGTAGGTATGACACGCGAGGAGCTGGAGGAAAAGTGAATATATCCAAACCAACCAAGCATCAGAATCTCAAACTAACCTCGCGCAAGATATCCCAATCGCCCAAGGAATCACTCCAAGACGTTCATCTTCTCAGAGCTGTTTCGAGAAGTCTTTAACCCACTCAATGAGAACAAGAAGCAGAATGCCACTGGCGCAGGTCCTAGAAAGGGCTTCCGTGGTGTGCATAAGCTGTCCCCTCATGAACAGCGTCGCCATATCATTGAACGCTTCATCATGCGATGGCGCAAAGAAGTTGGCCCCGATTTCTATCCTGCCTTACGCTTGATCCTGCCAGACAAGGATCGTGATCGTGGAGTTTATGGCCTTAAAGAAAACACGATTGGAAAGTTGTTGGTCAAACTTATGAAAATCGACAAAAACTCAGAGGATGGCTACAACTTGCTACATTGGAAGCTACCAGGTCAGACTACGGCGTCGCGCCTGGCAGGTGACTTCGCAGGACGTTGTTTCGAAGTCATCTCAAAACGGCCGATGCGCACCGAGGTCGGAAACATGACGATTGCAGAAGTCAATGAGCAACTCGACAAACTTGCTGCTTCGACAGGGGAATCAGAGAACTTGCGTGTTTTTGAGACCTTCTACAATCATATGAACTCAGAGGAGCTCATGTGGCTCATTCGGATCATCCTCAAGCAGATGAAAGTAGGTGCTACGGAGAAGACTTTCCTTGACCTGTGGCACCCCGACGGCGATGCTTTGTTTAGTGTATCTTCAAGTTTAAGACGTGTTTGCTGGGAGCTGTATGACCCAGAAATCCGTCTTGAGCAGGACGAAACTGGCGTTGCTCTAATGCAATGTTTCCAACCACAGCTCGCCCAATTCCAGATGCCTGCATCATTTCAAAAAATGATCGAGCTTCTTCGACCGACTGAGGAAGATCCCGAATTTTGGATCGAGGAGAAATTGGACGGTGAGCGCATGCAAGTCCACATGGTCCAAGATAAAAGCCACCCAGGCGGTAGAAGGTTCTGTTTTTGGTCACGAAAAGCCAAAGATTACACCTATCTCTACGGTGATGGCCTTCAAGACGAGAACTCAAGTCTTACCAGACATCTCAAAAATGCATTTGCACCTGGGGTAAAGAACCTGATCCTAGATGGCGAAATGATCACCTGGGATATGGGTGTCGACAAGATAGTGCCTTTTGGCACCCTCAAAACAGCTGCAATCTCAGAACAGCAAAACAAGTCAGATACAGATTCAGCTGGCCACAGGCCATTATTCCGGGTTTTTGATATCCTTTATCTTAACAACAAACCACTGACTCAATATACCTTGAGGGACCGACATAAAGCTTTGGAAAAGGCTATCAAGCCTGTTCATCGCCGACTTGAGATTCACAGTTACACCAGCGCGACGAGTGCCGACGCCATCGAACCTCTTCTTCGTGATGTTGTCGCCAATGCTTCTGAAGGCCTTGTGCTGAAGAACCCACGATCTATGTACCGTCTCAACAGTCGAAACGATGACTGGCTGAAAGTTAAGCCTGAGTACATGTCCGAGTTTGGCGAGTCCCTCGACTGTGTCATTATTGGTGGCTACTATGGTTCTGGGAAACGAGGTGGTATGCTATCGAGCTTTCTATGTGGGCTGCGTGTCACGCAGAATCACATCCAAACTGGCGCCAACCCTGAGAAATGCTTCAGCTTCTTCAAGGTCGGCGGTGGTTTCCGCGCAGAAGACTATGCAGAAATTCGGCACCGAACAGAAGGAAAATGGGTTGAGTGGGATCAGAAGAGCCCACCGTCAGAATACATCGAACTTGGAGGAGGAGAGCTCAGACAATACGAGCGGCCGGATGTCTGGATCCGACCCAAAGACTCCGTTGTTGTTTCTGTGAAAGCAGCCAGTGTTGGTCCTTCAGATCAATTCGCTCGTGGCTTCACCCTAAGATTCCCACGATTCAGGCGACTCCGGTTGGACCGAACCTGGGATACAGCTCTCTCCCTCGAAGAGTTCCAGGAGTTGAAGCAAAGAGTTGACGAAGAATCAAAGGAAAAGGCGATGACTGTTGAAGACAGGAAGCGGCGCAACCCTAAGCGAGTCAAGAGAGAGCTGACCATTGCTGGAGAGGACGCGATTGCAGCTGAGTTCAAGGGAGAGACGACAAACCTTTTCGAAGGGCTGGAGTTTTGCGTGCTTTCTGAAGCGCTCAAACCTTATAAGAAGACCAAGACCCAGCTTGAGGCCATCATCAAGGAGAATGGCGGTACGGTCTCACAACGAGCCGCGCCGGGAACTAACATGATAATACTTGCCGACAAGAAGGTGGTAAAGGTGGCAAGCCTCATCAAAGGCGGGGACGTCAACATTATCCGCCCTAGATGGCTTAGAAATTGCCTTGAGCAGGAATTGGGAGCGTTTCTTTTGCCATTCGAGCCTTCCCATTTGTTTCACGCTACCGAGGCACTACAGCGAGCGGCAGAAGATAACATAGACCAGTTTGGAGATAGCTACGCTCGTGACCTTTCTATTGAAGAGCTCAAAGAGCTTATGCACGATATCCCTAAGATTGAGGACGGCACGCACTTTGACAAGAACGAGTTTCTGCAGCAACTCGAGAAACATGGCAAGGACTTGGGACGGCTAAGGAGCTTTACCTTCCGGCGTTGCGTGGTATTATTCTATGCTGTGGAAGCTGGCGACAAAAATATCTTGAGGCTAACACATCTTGTGAAGTACGGCGGAGGTAGTGTTACGGACGACGCCAATGACCTGTCTGTGACACATGTGGTTATTGAAGGCGATGACCCGATGCAAGTGGGCGAGGCAACCGATATGGTACGTAAGGAACTGAGCTCAAGACGCGTACAGCCAAGACTGGTCACAGGGAAATGGATTGATGAGTGCTGGAAAGAGAGCACGTTACTTGATGAGGAGCAGTTTGTGATTCCTTGAGGAATATGGGATATTTTTGATGTAGAATATCTAACCTTTATGTTGATGCAATGAGAGTACAACGCCCAAAAACCTGTGAAGTGCACTCATTTGCCAATGGTCAAGAACAATCTGTCACCAACATCTCCCAGACCAGGCTTCAACATGCCATCATTGGTTAACTCTTTGTCAACTGCTGCAATCCAAACCTCGCATCCCTCAGGCCACTCAGCAGCGACTCTCTGAACACCTTCATCAGCTCCAATAACAGCGAGAACAATGATTCTCTTTGCGCCCCATTCACGGAGCGTCTGGATGGCAGCTGCACAAGTTCCACCAGTTGCAATAACAGGGTCGACCAAGATAGCGAGGCTACTAGCGTTGCTGCTGGAGGAGTCACCTGGGATTTGCTGGGGTAGGTTGTTGTAGTACTCGACTGGGTCGAGAGTAGAAGGCTCACGATACATGCCCAGATGATGAACTGGAACTGGTGTGGGGAGCATGGTTTGTACAGCTGAGACGTCAGTTAGTGATGGTGGCCAATATATTCGAGTCGCTGAACCAACCCTCGACCATGCCAAGACCTGATCGTAGAATGGGAACTAGACACATGGTACTTGGCTTAACTGTTGTGGAAGTGAACTGGAAACCCAAAGGTGTCTCCTCCTGAGCATGATTAGTGAAGCTCGTTTCATACTCATTATACTTCATACCTGAGTTCCTTCCGTAGCTTCCAAAGATGACGCAAGAGCTTCACAAGAGACAATCAAAGAAATCTCATGAATCAGTGACTTGACATCTCTAGGGCTGATGGTCTTTGAGCGAAGCTGGCTCAGCTTTGCTCGGAGACACGGGTGCTGAGAGACATGAACGTTTGAAGGCAAGGAAGACATTGTGACTTATGTACGAATGCACAGACTATTTCACAAGATGTAAAGATAGATCTACGTGGAGACGGTAAAGCATCACTGGGTGAGATGCTGGGACGAAGCCAAGGAGAGAGAAGGAGAAGAAAGAAAGAAACAGGAAGAAAAAGGAGAAAGGAGGGGGTTTTGTATTTGGGTGAGAGCAGTGTATTTACTTAGAGACACGTTGAGCACTGTACCTACCTGTACCTGTCTATCAGCTTGTTGGTACTATGTGAGATAATCCAATCGTCGTTCCAAGAGAGATCACAAGGACAATGATAGTTGAGGGCGGGCGGTAGCGTAGGCAGTCAGCGGGGTTGGAGCTTAAGCTACAGGGGATGCTCGGAGGAGGGCGGGGTGCGATAAGATAAGACGGAGCTCACCGCCGTCAGTGATCGGACATATATTGAAACGCGGTGAGGACTCAACATTCAGATATTCATGTTTGTTGTTAATAAATACTTGCTTGGGCATCAATTGAATCCTATTGGATCAATTGCAAACTATCACCCTGTTTTCTCTTATCACCCGTGTCTTGTTATCTCCTTCTTATATATATCCTTGCTCTGCTCTCAACTCAAAAGACTCCACAACAAACGCCTCCACAATATGAAATCAAAACGCCTTGTGGCAGAGCTCGGGAGGTTTCTTTTGCTGCTTAATGCCGCCATATCCGACTAAATCTAGCCACAAATTATACCGTCAAACCTTAGACATCGTAACATTTAACATCAACAAGACCTCATTCCATTCAAATACAATGTCCCATTATCACAAACACCGTCAGCATAGCTCGTTGCGATTTCTAACTTGATGTGACTGTTCGAATACGTAAACGATCACGCGACGATCAAACGATGGCTGGCGACTCTGATGATCAGAAGCAACAATCGAGGTCCGGAGCATACAATGCGCCAGATGATTACGCTAAGCTTGGCGAGATAACCCAACAACCAATTCAAAGGGAGACCGCTAGCGAAACCACCAAAACCACAGCTCGAGTGGCATCGCGGACAGAACGATACGATTCTGGTGTATATGATGTCCCCCAAGATTACAGCAACCTCGATGAAACAGAGCCTGTTCCCCCGCTACAAGAGCTCTCGCCATGCCCTACCCAAGGTCAACCGCGAGGACATGCCAACTTTGTTCGCCCTGAAAGCCCTGTCGAACCGGAGCCCATACCACAAGAGGCGGAGCAGAAGAAGACCTCGGAATTGCTCACAGGCCTTTACACACACTCGTATCTCGTCCTATTCGCGATTGTTGGAACATTGGCGCGTCTAGGGCTGACTGCGTTGACCCGCTATACCGGCACTCCCGTTATCTTCAACACAATATGGGCCAATTTTAGTGGAAGCCTTGTCATGGGATTTCTCGCAGAGGATCGGAAGCTCTTTAGAAATGAATGGGGAACCCCGACGTACGATGAAGCCATCAAGCGGGCCGAGCAAAAGCGAAAAGATGAAGAGAACGGATCTGGTTCGAGCCAGCAGTTGCAGGTGGATTTAGACGCAGCAAAGCGGGCGCATCTTGCGACAAAGAAGACAATTCCTCTGTATATCGGACTCGCTACGGGTTTCTGTGGAAGTTTCACGACCTTTTCAAGTTTCATCAAGGATGTATTCTTGGCATTATCTAACGAGTTAAAGACGCCTGGGTGGGTAGAGTCACCAACAAATCGCAATGGTGGCTATTCCTTCATGGCTATGCTCGCCGTCATACTCACCACTGTCTCGTTATCACTATCTGGATTGTTCGTAGGGGCTCACATAGCTATTGGCCTCGAACGCGTTACGCCGTCGATTCCTTTCTCGTTGAGTCGACGTGTGCTTGATCCTTTGGGCGTGCTTCTTGGCTTGGGTTGCTGGCTTGGTGCAGTACTTCTCGCCATATTTCCACCGCACAATGCCTGGCGAGGTCAAGCACTCTTCGCGCTCGTCTTTGCACCACTTGGCTGCCTGCTCCGTTTCTACCTGTCTCTTCACCTCAATGGAAAGATGAAAACACTTCCTTTGGGAACATTCACTGCCAATATCTTCGGAACTGTGATCCTGGGCATGTCGTGGGATCTTGCACACGTGCCGCTCGGAGGAGTCGCCGGCTGCCAGGTGCTGCAGGGCATAGAAGATGGTTTCTGTGGATGTTTGACAACCATTTCGACGTGGGTTGCTGAACTTAGCACTTTACGACGGCGAAGTGCATGGGTTTATGGCACGGCAAGTGTTGTGACGGCTCTGGTGTTGATGATTGCTGTTATGGGCGGATTGCGATGGAGTGATGGATATAGCAAACTACTTTGCACAGTATAGAAGCGGACCCCCCTGGATACTGGGGCAGCTATTTGGCCACTCTTCAGTAATGTAAACTCAGGGAATTTCATGCCTTGACCATTGTTCCACCTGCAACCTTTCTCTATGTATTCCCACTTGATCTTCAAATGACAATCCAGTGAAACGTCCTGTCAAACAAGCACGTCAAACAAAACATCTCTTCTTCTTCTTTTTTTTTTTTTTTAATCTTCGGGTTTAGCAGTAAACCTCAAGAAAGAGCTGTCTTGACTTTCACACGATAAAACCACACTGCGTGATATCTCAACCAGCAACCAGCCTTGTCCGAACTTTGTTGAAATATGCTTTTTCTCTGCACTCAAATGATTGCTTTGATCAAACCTTTATAAACAATCATTAACCAAGTCATTTGACAGCATATATTCTCTTCGACTTCATTAGCCCTCGCCACTCTTATCGAATGGCCTCGGGGGGTAAATCAGTAGGGATAGGAACTGTAGTGCTGGTGAGTATGACAGGAGCGAAATCGGTAATCACTCGAGAGCAATCAATCAAGTAATACTATTCACTGAAAATATTCTTTGGCTGCAAACAATTTCACAAAGAACAAGGTCTTTTATACATTTCTATTAGACAGTCATATACTAAGAAGACCTTGCCTTAGCAAGGGGTTCCCCGAGTTTTAGTGGTCTAACAGTTTCGATGTTAACCAGCAGCTTCCACAATAACCATTTTGAATTTTGATATTGTGTTTAAACTCTAGAGACCAAGTTATAAGACAGCCCCAGAGTGACACTTCCTGTTTCCCTTTCTCCCTCTCTTTCTCTTGAACACAATACAATTCAGCAATCATTCAACAGCTACACATAATGGACGAAGCTATCAACAGCAACCAGGCAGCCGGTCCATCCCTGGAACACTTTGATCCCTGGAAAGAATTTGAACTTTTGAAGTACGGTATGTCGCCACTCAACAGGAAGCCGACAGAGGTTCGCCAAGGCACAAATGACCATCGGACCGTGTCCATGTATCCAACTTTTGACGGTAGGACTGCATATCTCCCCGCGTCTGAAAGTCCTGGCGGAGCGACCCCTCAAGCTTTGGACCATGGGGCCTATTTGTTTAGGAGGGACTACGCCTTGGAGCCTCGGAATTCGAGTCATTCTAGAGATTATCTTCTTATTCCTGGTCTTGCCCCCTCTAGGAATCACTCTGCTTTCAGGCCTCCTGGCACGACCTTGCAAAATTCGGACCTTGTGGACTCATCCCCTTCTAGGTGTTCCCCTTGTGGACCCCATCTCAATGCTTCTGGACAGCATCCTACTATAGGAACCAGGTATCCAAGTGTTTACTTTGGATATGGCTACCCTATAAGTTCTGTTTGCAATGTCTCGAACTCGAGCGATCTGGATGAGGCAAAGGATTCTGGCGGCAACTTTGGTGGCAGTGACTCCGGGGGTTCGACACCCCCTGTAGCTCCACTGACGATGATGAGTCCCTCAACGGCCTCGCCCGTGATGACAAAATTGCCGTTAACTGTCGCGACAAGTCATTTCCTCTTAGGCAGGCTGACCATGGAAAGACCAATGTTTCAAAATTGTCGAAGAACGGAAGAGGGAGTTTCTTGCCAAGTAATCAGACGAATCATTTGACATGATGGAAAGAAGAACCTCAACTGAGAAGCGGCAGTTGGTGGATATTGTTGGCTACCTTACTTTGCTCACATCATCCGCACCCTTGTACTTGGCCCTTAGCTTCGGAGCTTTTGATTCGGGCTGATCCAATGAGAAAGGCTATAAATCATTAACCCCTGCTTCGGGATTCAGCCCTATACATGGATGAGCGCCACCTTGTTTTATATTCGCAACAATAAGCGATTATTATTGGGGGTGCCTGGGGTCCTAACGGGCTGTGCTAGCTATTATTGGTCTGTTTTTAGATATTGGATGCATATAATATCTTGAGGCTGGGGCAACCCTTAGAGCGAAGCTACGGTGTCTGTTCCCCCCAATCTTTCTCGGTCTTCTTCCTCAATGAATTGTGACTTGCTCTCCTCATGCCTTAATAGTAATTCGTCCACCTCTTGCCTTGTCGCAAAAAGGCCCTTGGGATCGCCATCACCATGTATTCTAACCAGTCTGGCGTTAACGCCCGCTACGAGCCTCAAGCAACAGACGATGCATCTTGGGACACCAGTTCAGAGAAATTTCCCTCCGGCAAGAAAAGGGCCTTTTATCGCCCTACAGCTTTACGATGGTACTTTATCATCGGCCAGATAGCCTTTCTCATGGCTGTCATGGGATTGGTCATCTGGGCGCTGATAGAAATGCCCAACTCTGACGGAACAGCAAAGATCATCCACAGGAGAAGCAATAATGACAACCCCAATTTCCCACGAGACGATGCCGCAATGACTCCTGAAGGAGCAAGACAAACAAGACTCGCCACAACCTACATCGTGAGCGATATTTCTACCGTTGTTACTGTACCAGGCACCACCGGAAAATATACCACTACAATCGAGACCACAGAGTACAGTACGCACTGGGATCTTACAACAACAGTAAAGGATGGCACAACCATGACAAGCGTTGACTATACCGTCATACCAACAAAGGTCGTCACCGAGGTTGTCACCACCAAGCCGGCAGAAGTGACAAAATCTGTCTTCACAAGCGTCAGCGTGGGATACTCAGTCGTCTATCCCTCAGGCTCGGACTCCGCTGCCCCTGGTACTATCAGCTATACCGAGGCTATCACAATTACACAGGCTTATTCTCTTCCTGGTGCGGTAACCACATACACGTCCACTCTGGAGGGAGATAGAACAGAGACTATCTATACCACCATCGTAGAAGATGGTGAGACAAAGACTGTGTCGCATGTCATTACTGAGGCGGCGCCAACTCAATACGAGAGTGTCGGAGAGACGACGGCATCAGCGAGTACCTATGTCTCATATGGTAAAATCACTATTACTTCTGTCTACACAGACCAGAAACCTATTGCGAAGCCTAAACCAACAGAAAAGGCCAAACCCACGGTTATCGATGTCATCACTGTCGATCCTGATCACACAGTGAAGAAGGTTGAGAAGCTGGACCCAACAACCTATGTTACCAGGGTCAAGGATATCGAAACGGTCGAGGTGGTTGTTTCTAAGGAGGGCGAAACAGTCGTCAGCGAGATTGAGGCTTTCGAAACCACAGTCGATGTCGTTGAGACTGGAGTAGATGGACTACTTACGACTAACCAAGTCATATCAACAAAAGCTGCATCGTTGGCAACAATTGTTAAGTCTGCTGCACCTACGACAATCTTATCGACCAAGTCAACCGACAAACTTAAGACGATAACATCCGAGCGAACAGATTCTTCAACTCTAGTTTCCACAATCGAGGGGAAAACTAGAACTTACGAAAAGACCACGACACTTGCTCCCACCGCGACCGATGAAGCTGGAGCACCTGGAGGGGTAGTCAAAACTGTGGTTACAGTATATGAGCTCGACGCTGGAAAATACTTCTTGGGCAAATTCCTTCCTCCCATTCTCGCTGTCATGCTTTCGATTCCTGCGCGAGTCATCGACTACAATGCCCAACTCTTTCAGCCCTTCCACGCCTTGAACCAGGTCGACGGTGCCATGGGACCAGAGTCGATGAACTTACATTTCGGCGGCTGGTCAGGTATAGTTGAGCCCTTCAACGGTCTTGTCGATGGTCACCCTGTACCTTTCATTACTATGCTCATCGTCTTGTTCTCAGCACTTCTAACGCCTCTGGCAGTTGAAGCGGTTGGTTTCAAGATGCACGGCCAGTGCAAGATCAACGCTTATGAGGGTTGCGCTCCAGCCCTGGGTGTCTCTCCCCTATCTTCACGCATTCTCCTTGCGGTCCTAGGTTTGATGATCTTACTGTTATGCGGTTTACTATTCTATGTTCGAAAGTTCCACACTGGTCTGTACGCAAATCCCTGGAGTGTTGCAGGTGTCGCGTCCCTGGCTTCGAACAGAGATATCAGACCGCAGCAAGACTCTGAGCGTAGAATCGAGAAGGAAATGGCCGAGAAACGATACGGATTTGGCTTCTTTGAGAACCGCGCAGGCCAACCCGAGTATGGCATTGTTCTCTACGACGATGAGGGAGAAAATCTTCAGTATAACCATCCGCTTTCAGACTCTAGTTCTGTAGACGCGGAGGCTGTCAACACAAGCCGAAGAAACCCATTTGTCGTACTCGGTCTTGTATGGCGTTTAGTGTTTTTGCTGTTTCTACTTGGTTTGATGGTGTTTCTGCTGTACTACCACCTCACACTTGACAAGGCATCATCTTTCAAGAACTTCATGAATAGCCAGACTTTTGGTGTTCGCTTCTTGTTTGCCGCTTTCGGAGTTATCATCTCCTTCAGCTGGACGGCATTCTTCATCAGTAAGTTTTCTTCTATGTATTCTCAATGAACTTCAGTTAATGTTATTCAGCTATCGCTATGGTTGTGCCATATCAGGTCATGTCGCATGGCCCTCAATCAGCATCTAACTCGGTCCTGCTCACACGACCTACAAATCCTTTCTCAGGCTTCTGGTCTGCCATCAAGCATGGTCAAATCTTCCCTGGTCTGGTAGCTCTAATGGCCATATTTTCTGAGTTCATGCCTATTCTTCTCGCCAACATTCCTTACTCGCTTTCTCAAGTGCGCATCTCACATGATATTTGTTCACGCCTTTCTGTGGGCATCTTGGCACTGATGGCAATCACCATTCTTCTCAGTTTCATCATCCGCTGGCCTGATATGCCGGTAGACCCTCGTTCCATCGCTGGAGCCATGTACTACGTGAGCGAGAGCAACATGGTAGACCACTTTAGTGGTATGGCAGCTATGGATGGGGAGGAGCGAAAGCAGCGTATTCGGGAATTGGGAGGATCATATTTGTATGGAGAGTTGACGACGCGGGCGGGTGAGAAGAGGCCTGCAGTGGAGTGGGATGATCATACGCTGGACGTTGATCCTTTGGTGTCACAGCGGAGGAAGGACAATATCCAAGTGAGGCATGAGAGTATTGATACAGCGTACTACGGACATCAGTCATGATTTATGAAGTTACTATGAATTGAGGGACATACGATAAACGGCTTTGGGTGGGTAAATAGAATGGCAACATGGGTATAATAAGGGGGCATTTAGGAGTTTGTTTTAGGCAACAAAAATGTATTGAATTTCTGCACTTCTTGAAGGCGAAGGTGATGGGTACGCTTTTAGTCAGCAGACTCGCGAATTCTTTAATCTCCCCTATTCTTCCTCCAACTCTGGGTAATATCGCCAGATTCCCTCCGAGTACTGCTTGCGCCTATCGCTCTGAAGATATTTGCTAATGTTGGGCCTCTCCTTGACCGCGTCATACAACTTGAAAACGCCGTCATATTCCCCAGATTTCTTCAATGCTTCGACGGATTTAGGGAAGGCAAACTTGGTGCCATCAACAGCCTAGTGGGTGGTCAGCGACTCAAGGCCGAATCTGGTGGTTGTCGTGTAAGCGCCACTCACCTGGAAAAGTACAAGGTCTGCATAGGTTAAGCTATCTCCATATAGCCATGGCCCTTCACCACTGGTCTTGGCATCAAGCACTCGCTGCATGTACTTGAAGTACTTGGGAAGACGCTCCTTGATGAAATACTTCGATTTTTTCTTAGACTCCTCCTTCTGGTCCTCATAGTAGAGACTGATGGCGATGGGGTGATGAGTATCATGGAGCTCATTGACAAGGCCATCCAGAATGGCCAAAACGATCTCGTTGAGATGATACAAGCCGTTTCCCTCTTTGGGCGCCAGTCCAACCCTTGGAGCGACGTATAAAAGAATGTTGGGCGTCTGAGAAATGAGAAGATCGCCATGTCTGAGAGCTGGGGGAGCCAATGCAGGCGGGTTGTGCTCATCGCCAATGTTGTCGGTGGAAGTCAGGTTCTTGACCGCTTCAAAGCCCTTCTCTGTGTTCTGTGCAATATCTGAGTATGGCACACCAGCTTCTTCGAACACAAGGCGGACAAATTCGCCGCGACCGGGAATAACGGGCCAGTAGATGAGCTCATAAGGAGCATCGTCATCGGTTTTGACACGCTTGGGATCTGGCTGAGACATGTTATTGATTGATGTGCTTATTTTGGTGCTATGTGGGAGTTGAAAGGATGAAAATGAGGAGAATTGGAGTCTTTAAATAATGGATATTACATAAATTCCATGGTTTTAATCGGCAGGAAGGTCACTTCACCTCACCTGCGTCGGAGCGGGATGCGGGATCGGATGCGGAGGAGTGGGGTTCATCCTTTACGCGTCGACCTCTCAATGCAAACAATAACGAATCTTTTGTGTCAAGATGATGTAAGCATTGTTTTTGTATGCATTACCTACAATTGACAGGCACCCACAATTAAAGCGTTACATATTCTCTGGTTTTACTGAGACTCAAGTCCCATTGTGTCAAACTCGGCCGAGAATAGGCACGTAAGTATCCGGACTTGAATCTGGACGGCACGGCACGGGGTGGGGATGAATGGAATAGGTGGGGTCGGAACTCAGCATGAGATCATTTATAAAACGTCAGTAGTTTGGTATCGATATCTGATAAACATATCGTATGATGCCAAGTGTATGATTATACATTACTTGAGCTAACCTCCTGAATGAAGTACTTCAACTTACGACGCTGAAGTTAAGGGGAACGCCAGGAATAAATGGTTGACCTGTCTTAACGGAACAACTCCACTGCTGGCTAGATGGATAAACTCTCCGAATTCTTGGCACTGAGAGGGCTTGAGATATAGAGTTAAGCTTTACCATCATGAATTGACTTTCAGCTAGTGAAAATTCACCTGGTCGTGGAATGAAGTTCTAAAAGCTAAACACTATGGCCAATCTCATGAAAGAAGCTCGGCTTCGTGAGCAGACTCGTATAATGCATTCGAACACACATGAGGGTGCCATTCAACTTTGAAACGGGGAGCAACAATTGGACAAAACGAAAAATTTTTACACTTAATAATATCGTGCTAATTATAGCCAAGTTCTGTTTGAATCCTTTGTTGGTGCAGAGACCCATATCGATAGTGCCCATTCCCGCTTCGTAAAGCTTATCCAAACCCTACCAAAGTTTCAATAACGCCAGTATCCAATCCACATCATCATGCCTCGTCAATTTGTAGGCCAAGATCTCGGTTGCGGTCTCGGTGGCCATGTGTCCATCTCAAGTGACGACGCTCCACTATCTGAGCTCTTTTGTCGTCTGGCATCGTGGTAGCCCTCTTCGACATCGATATGGTCGTCTTGTATCCTTACTCCCTTGGAGTTTCGTTGCAGACTATCGGTCCAGTTTCGGGAATTTTTCTTGGGGCTAGTAACAACTGTGACGACACCTGGAGCTGTGCCGGGTGGGTAGGCATGCGAGTTCGTCTTGTTGTAGTAGCTGCTGCTCTTTGATCGGAACATGTTTCGGAATAGGGGTCGAAGTGCTGGTATGCTGCCGCAGATGACTCCCAGGTTTGCCTCTACGGCGGTCCATATCCAAAGGTGGAAGCCCTCCCAAGTGACATCGTAGGTTTTGTCTGTAACATAATGGGTATAATATGCACGCATAGAGGATGCAAAGACAACGACTAGACCGAGGGAAAAGACGACAATGAGGGCGACTCGTTGCGAGAGAGGAAGTTTTAGGCGAAAGAGCGTTTGTAAGGGAAGGGCGCAGACAAACAGATCAGTGATGACAGTGGTAATGGCTTGGCTCCTGAGCACAAGTTGTTAGTGACGATCAGCAGTGACTCAAAATTGCGACTCACAGTACACTAGGCCCTTCAGGGCGGCAACTATCACCTCCATCCAACTTCCAGTATGCGGAGGTTGGTGTGCATTGTGTCCAAAGAACAATAAGGAAAATGAAGATGAGAGAAGTGACAAGGACCAAGGATGCATAAGTCAAACGTCGAAGCCAAGATTTGGCAGGGGCAATGCGGAGATAAGAGACGAGAATAGAGTTCTTTGCCAGACCTGAGGAGAATAGAAAGAGTGTCTGAGCCGCAAGTGAAACCTTTCGACCATTTTCGGCCTGAGACTTCTTCAGATCCCAGACATGGATATTCCAGCCGTAGAGCTGAGCTGCAAGAATGACACAAACAGTAACACCAATACCAAATACCTGGAACCCCCAAAAGTCAGTATTGGTGATGATCATCGTCGGTTGCACATGCAGCCGAGGTTGGAAGGGATATTTACCATGGCAGCGAGCATAAGCCAGTCATCGAGCCCATGCTTGTTGACTTTGAATATGCGAACGTACAGACGGGCCATGAGAGTCAAAATGGCAACAGACATGATAGTGACCTCGACAATGAGCAGTGTAGGCCCACGATGGACTGGGTTGACATAGTTTGGCCGGGGCCATGAGGCGACCACCTCCAAAGGTGGATTGCGCATACTGTCACCGATATCGTAACTTGAGATGCATAAGACGAACGATCAAGAAGAGAGGCCCGCGACAGCGGGGGTCAAAAGAAGAGGGAGCATCATTATAACTACTCTGGTGAGCTGATAGCAGAGACGGTTCGCCGTTCGCCTCCGCGTTGACCCGCCTCCACGCATGGAACCGTAAAGGGTAACTTGGTACCCAGCGAGATGCTCGTCCCAAAGACTCAAGACCCAAGACCCAAGACCCAAGACCCAAGAGTGGATTATACCGTACCTTGCTTGCGAGCTTACGGCATCGCGTGACGGCGGGTTCCTGGTGATGACCTAATGGCTTATGGGAGGGCTACGCTACAAGACGCCATCATCAGTGGTCGAATGCAAGAGCCAGGGGCCCTAGTTTAACGGGTTGAAGGGAAAAAATCTCCAGAGCAGGGGATCACTAAGAAATGGCGTCCGGTCCTCGGGGGAAACCCACGGATTTTGACATTCAGTTACCGACTCTGGACCAAGCTGCCGGGGCTAACGTTCGGCCGGGGGGCGCCTTAGGCTATTCAGGTTTGGCTTCCGGGCGGAGCAGATCCACAGAGCAGCCGAGGCTTTTTCCCTAAAGTGTCGATTATCATTGAACGATCAGAGCTAGGATGTCACAACCGAGTAGCAGGGCAAGCCAGGGCTTTGAACCAACGGGCACTGGAAACGACACTTGTTTCGCAGTTGGCTCAACAGCTTTGGTTCAGGTCGGTCCGTTTTTTACGTTGGGTCTTGAAATAATTGGCTCTCGTTTTGACAACTGTTGGGTTCTGATGACATATAACACAGATCTTAACAGAAAATTTTCTTTACTCTTTATGGTCGGGTAATTGCAGATCTAACGTCCATCGGGGAACCATCTCAATCAATCTGCATGTCATCCTTGCTTTGACACTACAGAATATACTTTCATGCCATGTGGTTGTTCGGTCACTCGGACAAGAAGCTATAATCTATTCAACGCCACCAAGTAATTGTGAGAAAGAAAAATACATATTAGGCAGGTGGTCTCATATACAGGAGGTTCCAGAGCGCTGTTAACGCCACTACATGTCAAATTCGATCACCTACCTTACTTTCCTTCTCTGCAGGGTCAAGTCAAGTCAAGGTTGCATACGTCAGGGGTAAAACGTGAGAATTCTTCGATACCTGGCATCTCTATCTCTTGGTATTTGTCAATTATTCGCTCGGGTCAGCGCCGCACTCGTGATCTCCATTGTGACCTGGCTGACACCAGAACCAATGAAATGCCAATGCAGACCTTTTCAATCGGACATACGAAGATGTTTACGAGAAAATCCCACATGGGAAATTCTCCCATCAATAGCTTGCGGTGATGGTCTGAGGAACTTTTATAGAGCATACTATGTGTAACTCAAGGTTTGTAACTATCGAAGCAGAAATTGGCGTTTATGTCAAAATAGGTCAATGCGACACAAAATAATCTAGCTTCATCTAGAAGTTCATCTTGAAACGACAACAGATATCCGCTCGGTCCGCGTTTCTCAGATGGGTTAAGTCAAACCCGCCAGAATGGACAGAGTCTAAGCAAAATGGTAAATGATGAAATGAAGATCGATTTAGATAAGACCTCTAGTCTCATAGCGATGGACACGTCTAGTTCAAGGTCATTCAGGTAATGTAGTGTGAGAAATGCCGTGAAGTGGGTAGATCATCATCTTGATCCGACGTCTGGTTTAATTGAGTCACATTCCACCACCAAAACTACCAAGAAAAGGCTTCGTCTAAGAGCACATAAGCGCGGCATAAGGCGTTACTCCTCACGATCTCAACAATATCTTTACGCACTTCATCAGCCATACCGGGAGGTCCACACATGACAATTGCCAAAGCACCATCATCTCGCTCTCCAATCAATTCTCGAGTCAAGATGCCTCTAAGATCCAAACGCTCCCCCACAACAGTTTCGACTTGCACACTCCTAGGTAGATCCGCAAGAGCCGGCGTCAAAGCTGTCATAAGGCCTTTCTTGCGGCTCGACCAGAAAATTTTTGTATTGCCTGAAGCACCTTGTCGAAGATATGGGAGACATGCGGTGATACCAACGCCTCCCGCAATACACAAAATGTCTTTGCAGTGTGAGAGTTGGGGTGAAATATGGCCGGAATGGTGGTAAGGTCCTTCGACCACTACCCGAAGTTGAAGCGATGGAGACTGTTGTCCATATACTCGTGATGCTAGTTTCTTGGTCATACCTGTTCGGACGCGAGCATAAAAGGTTGTAGACCTTCCTTCAGTTGCGCTAACAACTGAAGTGTTTTGGCCAATATCAATAGCCTTCTCAGCATCTGTCTCAGACGCCGGTGAGACTGTCACACTTTCTTCCTTGGTGCCAGTTGTCGATGGCTTGTGGCTGTTCTCACTAACAAAAGAGCTAGAATATGCGACAGAAAAGGGGTGAGTCTCCCAGAAGCGCCACGAAAGTGTAGGAAATGCGAGATACGCAACACCACCTTTTAACGGCTTTCCATCAATCTCAATACGGATATACTCTCCGTCGACATCTGGAATGGTCGAAATGGTTGCTTTTCGACTACCTTGCCAGGCCATACGAGCTAGCCGGATGATATGTTCGAGACCCCAAATACCTCCAGCCACAAATGCAAAGATCTCATAGCCCCAATTGTACTCGTAAAGATACCATATATGGTAGTAGTATCCAATGATGAAGAGCAGAGCTAAAATGATGTGTGCTCCTAGAAAGAATTCGTACATCTTTTGCCTGACTGGTAGCAGGGAGAAGGGCAATATTGCACACACTGCCACCGTTCCTACAATACCCCAAATCCAGTATTCACGTATCAGTTCTTCTTCATAGGTGCCTTGGATGACATAGTTGGCTAGAAGCATGGCAGAGTGAACGATAGTGTGGAAGATAGCCCAGTATCCAAGCCATCTGTGCAGCAGAAGATATGTACTATGACTCCAGTCGGTGACATAGAGAAGGATATTGTTGCGAGCTGAGAATAGGAACAAAGCCACGACGTTTCCCATAGCCATATCGCCTGCCCGGTTTCCCACGATGCTAATTGTCTGCATCTTGAGTGAAGCAAAACTGGCTTGTGGTTGATGGATAGTGTATGGTCCAAGCCAGAGTAGAATGTTGAGAATGCTGATTAGGAAGATATAGAGTGCTTGTCCACGATTAGGAACATTTCCGGCGACAGTTGGTTCACGATGTCGTCTACCAAATGCAGCGGGGATGACCAGAAATGACTGCCAGTAAGTCCATCCTCGGCTTTTAGTCAGGCTGGGTATGAGCCTCACAAGTGAGAGAACGACTGGGAGAAAGATGGCCACAAGGGCAATGGTGATCGTCATTGTTGTATGGCCAGCCTCATTTGTCTCGAAGTCATATAGGAAGTTGTATTGGAGTTGCCAATCCTCTGGACTGACAAAGCTGGTTTCATTAAGAGGATTGGTCCCTCCAGCTGTGATCGGTAGCGAGCTTGAGACGTTGAAAGTGACGAGACCCTCAAGTGAAGAGGTTTCATGACCACCGTGCCGTCGAATAAGAGGAGTTCTTTTCATGTGATGACCACCAGTCTTGTGGCTGGAGCTTGAACTTGAGTTATGAGAAGCAGTCGATTCATCTTCTCTAGCTGCGCTCAAAGCATCTTCATAAGACATAACAGGGGTATACTGGTAATTTCCAATAGTTCCCGTTCCAAGATGTGACGCCCAGTAGTCTTTAATCAGACTCCTAGAAGGATTTCCTGCAAGAGGACAGTATGTGTCTATACAGAGGGCCATAGTCTTGAGGAAGACATGGTCCTCTACAAAACAATCGGGCGGTGTCGTAATAGGATTATGTGCTGTTCCATGGTTCTCGGTCGATTCGGTGGGAGTACAAGAAAGTTGTTGTTTTCGAATGACTTGACGACAGGCAAAGGAGCATGTTGGGTTATACATCGTTTTTCCCCAGCCTATGAGGCCTATACCATCGGCTTGGACGCCAATGGCGCATAATACCAGGAGGACTGATATTGCCACTCGCTTCGATTGAGCCATGGCTTTGGTGAGGGGATCTTGCAATTTCAGTTATATAGATAGGTGCCCGTTGATGATCTTTATATCTTTGCGAGTAAATATTAGCCGGGGTAATAATGCGCCACAGTGAGCAAGTTTTCTCTGGGCTAGGGGTCTATCTTGCTCAATTGAAGGTGAAATCGAGCAGATGATCTGGTGTTGTTTCTCTAAATGAACTGGCTGGAATAGACACGATGTTCGACCCCAAGCCTTGAAGAGCAGCAAGGTCACCAAAAAGGAAGCTTTATCAAGGCGACATTCTTAAACCAAAAGCTTATTCCAATATTACAACTTTAGGACTGTCGATCTTGAATCATATTGTCAATGGCCATCTCAAACAGCTCTGTGCCCTTTCGTTTCTGCAGGTGGTAGCGATAAGCATAAAATTAACTCAGATTTAAGGCTATCCACTCTCTCGTTAGTTAACAAATGCATGCCGTTTTAAGTGTAAGTGTCTGTCATCAACAACTTGATAGGTTCGTTTATGGCGGTTGAGACCGTTGAGCTGGGAATGCTTGTGGTCTTGGCATGGAATGAGCAAGTTTGAGAAGGTTTCCCAATCTGGAGCATATACCTTGCGGTGACTGGATCATGTCTTGAGGAATCTTCTTCACAGAGGGATTTTTCCCCTGCAGTCACCGCTTTTGTCCTCATTCGTTCCAGTATTAGAAGCGTGTCTGATTGCGAAGCTCACTTATAGTCGTGTATTCAATAATCGAGACCTAACAAAGTTTCGATTCGGAAGGCATTACCTCATAAGTTAAACCTCTAGCTCAGTAATATGTTTTGTTATAATCCTTTTAATTTATACATATATGCGTACCTTGCTTAAACATTCCTACCGAAGTCCAGCACCATATGACCAAGTTCTGATACAAGAAGAGCTAACAAGAATTGAAACACTCACGGCGAAAGGAACCGATTTCATGCGTGGCTTGTTCTTTTCTTCCTTTATGCGCACTGGATCTTCTATAAGTTGGCAGATACATTTCCTGGACCTTGATGTCATTATAAGCTCTGTTGCATGAATGTATGGAAGGGAATAGCTACCCTTGAGCATCCAATCCGCCCCATGCATTTCGCTTATACAATAGTTTGTCCAAGGTTCAGACAAGAACATCAAGCTTAAACCCCTTTGCCTTGGATACTTCACGTCGTTGATGGTGCCGAGTTGCTGTAGAGAAAGTTTATAAGAGCTGCGGGTCATTCAGTTCATGTTTGCAACTGAACTTCCTAGCCAGCTAGGAGAATATTCTACAAAGTGTGATTCCTCCAGGCCAATGTATTATTAAGTTTTTTTTTGTTTGCGCACATGCTTTAGCCTTCTCCAGCAGGTTTGTCGCCTGAATCTATAGGGGAATCCTGCGGTGTGTCTCGCTTCGGCCGAAGAAGATAACACCAGTGATATATATCTGGATCATTCGGTAATGTCTTCTGGGTCAGGACTTTGGCAAGGACTTCAACGTCAAATGGTAAATCATCCAGGTCAAATCGATAGGCTGAATAGCTGAACGAAATCCAAACGCCACCATCCACGAGACAACCCTTGATACCAGCAGCCATACGCCGTAGTGCCATCTCACCACCGCATGAAATGGCGTCGACCGTGCTCTTATCGATAATAAGATCAAACTTTTCGCTCAGATCCAGTTGTGTAGCGTCTTGCACATCATATCGCATTTGAACGTCTCCAAAAGCCTGTTCTTCAAGATCGCGTCCCCTATCAATAGCGAGTGGTTCATAATCGACATTGAGAATATCGCGGAAACCCCGTGACCGGAAATGATTCTGCAGGTCGCTTGTCCCGAAGCCGATGTGGAGGATGCGGGCCGTGGCCGGGTCGAGCCGGTCAAGAACGGGCTTGACCAGCAGCATAAAATCAGCGGACGGAAGTAGCCATTCGAAGGCTTTTTCGGACAAGAAGCGCTTGTGCCAATAGCTCTGCTTCTCGAAATCGGAGGCCATTATAAAGGCTAAGGTGCTGTGTGTGGTTTGGAAGATGCTTGGTGAGGTCGATACGGGTGGGATTTGTGGTGCGGGTGCCATGGCTTTTAACGTAACATTTTCTTAGTTGAGTCGCTTAGTTTGAGGTGTCGATAGAGGTCAGCAAGGTCCTTGCTCTACTGTATCATGACAATGTGTTTTTTGCACAAACCCTGGTTGTTGGTTCGTTATCTGGGCCCACAGAACTGGAACTGTTGGCAGTGATAGATGGGGCGACCTAGAAGGAGTTGGAAGCTTCATGTTGCTGTTTTTCGATGAATGGAAGTTGTCAATAAGCATGGATCTGGCACTGCTCGTTATTGTTCCATTATGACTGGCATTATGTTTAGGACTCTGCGAGAACAATATCATGGTTAATAACTCCCCGTCTCTATTGTGTACCTATCTGTATGATGAAGCGTGTGTCTAAGTAGCCGTCTCCCATGACTGAGAAAGTAAAGATCTGCCTGATGCTCAGGAATATATCACCAAGTTGAGTGATATTTTATTATCATTGTTGTAGCATGACTCGAGGCCTAGCATTGAGGAAAATATAAGAAAATAGGAATAATAGGCCCATTTACCCCGAATAAATAAAGGGCATGCCGACTGTTTAAAGGATCCTTGATCATCCTTTATTCAAGGTCGTGTGCCGTTCGGGAGGTAGATGACGTAGTCACCTCAAAGTTTTAATGGGCAATTTACAGGGGTTGTTCCCTAGCAACCCCCAGCCCTATTAATACCAGCCAATTGACTTTCTTTCCAGCCACATTCTAGAGCGAGGCGCTGTTTCAGCTCCGCCCCGGAATGCCGCGTCAACACCAAGGAATTGCGTTCAAGCCAAGAAAAGACATGGGGAAGGGCGGCTTACGAGGCGGCCAATGTCGCTGTCATTCAATGGAGGGGAACTTGGTTCAATAAAAATCTTGCTTTATTTAATAGTCACAACTTGACTCTATTCTCTTTTTGTTGGTTCAAGGCCATTTCTTTCGTTTATTGACTTTGCGATTCAAGTAAACAAAACAGATTAACGGCTAGCAATTAAACGACCCCTTCCCCTCCACACTACAGTCGCAACTAAGGTTCTCACCCGTAAAACCAACTCCAAAGGGTCCAAACGGTCAAAAGAATATACCATGGCTCCGCATCCAGATCCTTCATCGATGGCTGCAGAATATGCAGCTGAAAACGCCGTCAACACTCTGACCAGACGCGACCTTCAGAACCCAACTCATACACAGCAAGTCACATTAGGCATCATCGCCGTTTATGTCGTAGCAATCTTTATTCTATGGAACGTTCCCTATGTCCGCATGGTCCTCTGGCCTTTCAAGGTTTGTACTACAACAATACGCAATTGCCAATTCAGCTACTAAAGGTTACAGATGCTGGTCATCGCTTTTCACGAGTTTGGTCATGCCATCACTGCTGTTCTTACAGGCGGCCACGTCAAGTCCATCACTCTTGATCCAAGGGAAGGCGGCGCAACACTTTCGGCCGGCGGTTTAAGGGCCTTCATACTCCCCGCAGGTTATCTAGGCTCTTCGATCATCGGCGCACTGCTCACATTCTGCGGCTTTAACATCGTTGCCAGCAAAATCGCCAGTATCGTGCTCGCCGTTTGCTTCCTTCTCACTCTCTGGTGGGGAAAGCGTGATTGGCTCACCATAGTGACCATTCTCCTCGCCGTTGGACTCCTCGTCGCTTGCTGGTTCATCTCACACGCCCAAGCCCTGCGCTTTGTCGTCCTCTTCATCGGCGTCATGTCTTCTCTGTACAGCGTATGGGATATTTGCGACGACCTGATCCTGCGTAAAGTCAACGAGTCTGACGCTAGTGTTTTTGCAAAGCGATATGGCGGCTCCTCGCAGTGCTGGGGTGTTATCTGGTCTATCATTTCGGTCCTTTTCATGGCTGCTGGTATTGTCGCTGGTTTGGCAGCCTTTTCGCAGTCATTTGAGCAGCAGGAGAAGGACTCTCAGAAGTTCATCCCTACCTAAAAGACAATGTTTGCTTGAAAAAAAAAAAAATGCGCAAGACGCTATGATGTCAGCTGTATACACATGGAAGCGTGGACTTGTACCAAGCTTGTCACTGATGTATACCGTTGGTAACGCCTTGTCATGATAATGAAGTGGTTTGGATAGTCAGGTGGTGGTTTGAGTACAACTACGTGTTACAAACTGCCAGTACATAGTAGCGACTTTGTTTTGATACCCTTTGATAATAGATTGTTCTTTACTAGCGAACAATACGAACGTATGGCACCACAAATACTGTTCTGGTTCGTTTGGGAAGCGTTGTCAATATTGATTGGAACAGAGTGGAATTACACTCGGCAAACATGAGGTATCTCCCCAAAAGTGAACCTAGAAGATATGCCCCTATTCAGAGATAGTCGGTCCTTTCTCAGCTCGTTTGAGTCTGACAGACCTCTTGTGATACCATTGTGACCATAGCAAAAGCTATTCTCCAGCCTCATGAAACAGGAAAGCTGGCATCTGCCAGCAATCAACTGAGATAACAAATTTAATATTTAGACAACCACGTCAAGTCTATAAAGACTCCCTGGAAATCTCCCCAGCTGCCTTTCTAGTCTCCATTTGCAACTTATTCGCTACACCACTACACAGCCTGACAAGATGTCGTCTGGAGCACACTCTTGCGTCAGTACCTCTATTGGTCGACCAACCCAACAAGAAGACTTCTCGCATGAAACTGCAACTGTAAGCCTCGCAGGGAAGAACTACTTCTTCAGCGGCCCTGTCAGAAGCTATGGGTAAGCCATCAGACTTGTAGCTTCCTGGTTGCTGACACGTGAATCAGACAAGTTCATCAAGGGATGGGGAATCGAGCGAAACTCGACTATGATCACAGAAGTGGGATCTTCAAGACTGCGTATATAATTCTCGGTCCTGATCCACACTTCTTCCGCTGTAGCCGTTATAGTCAAGGACGGATTGCCGCACAAAGCAAGTACTATTTTCATGTTGCATTCGACTTGTACTGACCACGAAGAAAGGTGGCTCTGATCTTGAGGACTACGGAGATGTCACGGATATTTATGGCGAGCATGATGTTGAACGTCCACCATTTCTATATCTTGGTCCCAACAAGACGTTTTACACTCGTGTAGACGATGGAACCGAGAAGTGGGAACTTCCTTCTGAGATTGTTCGTGATGGTTTGCAAGTGACATCTGACGCAGTTCGATCTGCTGTAGACAGTCTCTGGCTTGGCGTTGGAGGC
This sequence comes from Fusarium algeriense, assembly GCA_002982035.1. Classification (NCBI taxonomy): domain Eukaryota; kingdom Fungi; phylum Ascomycota; class Sordariomycetes; order Hypocreales; family Nectriaceae; genus Fusarium; species Fusarium algeriense. The sequence goes on along the minus strand of PVPY01000311.1, from coordinate 67,114 downwards.
GCTTGGGTTGCGCAATATCGAGACTGTCGCTTCAGATTCAATCTCAAGGGCCAATATACCAGTCTGGAGCCGGTCCTGCGTCAGAAACAGGACCAAGAAGTCTCTATCAATGCGCTGGCATTGAACGTGGTCAACGGAAACTCTTACGCCTGTGTCTTCAACGATGGTGATGTGGTGTATGAAACTGGGCCAGCTCATTTTGATGGAAAGGAGTTTGAAGCTTGGTGTGAGCAGAACTTTAGTTTCACTCAAAGACTGAGAATCGATCAGGCCAAATAGAAGAGATTTGCCTGCCAAGTACCGAGATCTTCTGTCTCGAAGTACAGTAGAATCGGAATAGTCTATATACGACCTATCTTTTGTCCATTGGGTCACTTGGGAATATCAGGATGTCAGATTTTTAAATGTTCTTTTCACTTTGGTAAAGAAAAGCTTCCATGGCTGCATGACTGGCGTATGTGTCTAATATTACACTGTCTTTTGAGTCATCACCAGTCTTGAAAACATAGAGTCCTGATTTGTCAAAGATCATTGAGCCATTCCACTAACCAAGAGTTGCAAGACACGTAGTTTCTTGGCCTTGGTGACGGCTTGGGTCAGCAACAGAAACCTACCAATCCATCCTCCAATCCCATTTTGTGTCATATTCTCCCGTAATCCGGAAGATCGCCCATCGGCCTTTTTGACAGATATTTGGTATAAATTTTGGTCAGAGCATCCTACTGTACATACAGACCTGTACCGATTGCCCCGAATACCCTCAGGGAGCAAGAAGACTTCAGACCTTAAGCCAGGATGACAAAATAAACTAGCCTAAAAGCCTTCTAACTTGATATAAGCTTACCTAAATCTTTTTATAATTTAGGATTATAGTCTTAAGTTTTCTTTCCTCCTCTGGCTACCTACCCCAAGGCTCATTTTAATGATTTTGTAATATGCCTTCACCTTCATGAAAAAGTGTTTTGCTTTGCGAACAAAAACTGAAAACCTTATTGATATGAGCTATTTTTGTTTAGGGTGGAAATACTGGTCTCTTTTGTTTGTCGCTTTTGACGATCAATCCTTCATCTCACACGTAAGTCATACTTGAGCTGACTTGGTGGCTACAGATGTTGTAAGCTGCTTAGCCAGCATATATGCCAAGGTAGGTGATATATGAGGTAAGTGAGTAATATAAGATATGACAAGGTAAGTAAGTCTAGCTTCTGAGCGCACTCTTCATAGCTCAGCAATAAAAAATGGCCGCTATTCGAACCATCTACCAACTCGCTTCTCAACCAACATGGTTCGAGAACATCACTCTCAGACCCAACGGAACCATCTTAGCAACTCGACTTGATGTCCCTGAGGTCTGGGCAATTGATCCTGAGAAATCATGCGGCTCTCAGTTTCTAGGCATTCCTTTACCAAAGGAGGTCCCAAACCCGGCACTCACTGGCATCTGTTCTCTCAAACCTGATGTCTTCGGAGTGGCTGCAGGCTCGTTTGACATGATCGGAGGTTCGAAGCCCAAACCTGGATCATGGAGTGTTTGGCTTGCAGACCTTACTGGCGAACAGCCAAAGGTAACCAAGGTAGCCGATATGCCTGAGATTGGCATGATCAATGGTATAGCTACATGGGACGAAAATACCGCCCTCATCACGGATTGCCTCTACGGCAAAGTTTACAAGCTCAACATTGCAACGGCATCATACAACGTTGCCCTAGAAGATGAGACCCTGACCATTCCAGCTGATGCCCCTTTCCAAGTTGGCATTAATGGTATCAAAGTCCATCGCTCTTCAGAGCAAACTTACGTCTACTACACGACTACAAGCCGTTTTTGTGTGTATCGTGTACCCGTTACGCAAGAACTTCAGCCTACAGGTCCCGTTGAAACACTTGCATCAAGAGTTGTCGCGGATGATTTCACAGTAGCTCGCGATGGTAGCATGTATGTGTGCACCAACATCTCCAATACAGTGGTACGAATTCCCGCTACCGGTGGAGAGGCTGTGGTAGTGGCAGGTGAAGCAAAGGCGTTCGATGTTGCGGGCTCAACAGCATGCGTGTTTGGTGAGGACGGGATAGTTCTGTATGTTGCAACTTGCGGAGCAAACGCCGTACCTGTAGATGGGAAGACGGAGCCAGCAAAGATTGTTGAAGTAAAGCTTGACTAATTACGTGGGAGCAATTTGCAAGAACAAGTTTCGAGAGACGTGTATTCAAACCTACGCTCAAATAATAACTCATCCTTCTGAGCGGCTCTTGAAGTGAGCCAGTGTATCATGGTCCCATGCCTATTGGCAATATGCCCCAACGCCAGGTTCTCCCATTAACAAATCGACAAAGCCCATCAGTAATGATCCGTGGAAATTCAGAAGGGGCGGCTTCAGAGAGGAGCCGACTACCATCTCCCACGACGCCCGCGACCTCCAAATCCACCTCGGCCTCCGCCTCCAGACATATTTTGATCATATCCAAAGCCACCTTGGTTACCACCAAAACCACCACCAAAGTTGCCCCCTTGGCCGCCCTGTGCGCCCTGTGCACCCGCGCCTCCAGCATTTTGCATACCAGAGAACATGGCGCTCATTTGACTGGGATCCATTTGGCTTGGGTCCATACCTGAGGCCATCATCTGCTGCATCATAGCTTGCATTTCAGGAGGCATACCGTCCATACCACCAGTCATTCCGCCTTGCTGAGCACCCGAATTACCACCTCCTGGCATACCCATACCACCCATCATCATCATATTGAAGTCTTCCATCATCTTCTTATTGTTCTGGGCAAAGACATCGGCTCCGAATTCTCCTCGAACAGTCTCTTGCTTGGATGCGTAAAGCGCCCATGTAAACTCGTCGAAGCCGTAGTTGAAGTAGTCGCTGATATCGGTACCGGGTTTCCGCCATGGTTTGTCACTGTCTGGAAGGTCTTGAGGTGCTCATGTTAGTGTTTGCGCGACAAGAATCAGTAGTGTTATTAACCTTCATCAATGTTGACCTGGGTGATAGGCTTCCCTGTCCCAGGGTGAATCGGGTTCGCGTTCACGTCAATCGTCGATTTAGATGCAGCGGCCGAAGTCTTATCGGCGCTCGGTGCGGCAACATTAACTGATGGTCGTGATTCAGAGTCCTTCCTTGCCGGCGCAGGTTGTGTTGGCACATCACTTGAAGCTGTTCTTTGTGGAATGTTTCGAATATCGCTGTACTTAGACTGTCTGGAAGTAGAAAGACTGGTTAGTAACCTCAAGAAAATCTGCGCATGAAGGTATTGCATACTGTGGTGGAGCTGGTTTTGTGCCATCCTTGCGCTCTGTGATGATGTCGATGTCCTATGAGGTGGTGTTAATTTGAGTGTATTGGAAGTGACGCAGGTCGCATACCGAGTCGTCATCATCAGAGTCATCATCCTCATCCATAGCCGCACCTTCATCCTCTTCTTCGCCTTCCTCTAGATCATCTGCCTTGGGCTTCTTATCCTCTGGAGCTGCGCTCTCGGCCTTGGGCTCATCTGGCACATAAAGATCGTCATCTTCGTCAATATCCATTTTTGCGATTCTGGCGAAAAGTATTTGGCAACTGTAAAATTAAGTAATGTAACTAGAATTGGTTAATATCGAGGCTTGATATGTAAGTACAAAGACATCTAGCTCAAGCTCTCACAATAAAACAGCCATTGGTCGCTCGGCGCCGCATTTCTCCGGAGCTCGACTCACCTGTAGCTCTAGACGTACTTACCGAGCCTCACCGAAGGCCAGAATGGTCCAAGCGTCAACTTCTCCAAGAAAGCTTGGAGACTTTTTTGTCGTGTCGCGGCGTCAAAACACGGGCAGATCGCGTAAAATTAACTTTATAACCACTGTCGCATTCAATCAAAGGGCTCTATTCTCGCCCTTAGTATGTCATTGATCCGATCAGCAAGCGGCCCAGCGGGTGGTTTAAGCATCAACACTGGTGCTGCTAACGCCTTGTAAGCTCCACCCTCTAACAAAACAATCATTCACCACCATATCCACTCAACCTATTCCAGCCCATCAACTTCATCTTGTCCGCGCGTACTTCTTAATACCTCGTCGGCCTCTTGCTAACCGGCGCACTTTATTCTGTAGCGGAACTGCTGCTTCTAAGCCCTCTGCTGCTGGTAGTCTGTTTGGTTCTTCTGCCGCTTCCACTCCCACCGCCAACACAACAACAGCGCCAGGCACCATGTCTCTGTTCGGTAACGCTGCGCAAAAGCCTGCTACGGGCAACCTTTTCGGACAGTCGACGACAACGACGACGGCTACACCTGCAGCTGGTGGTCTCTTTGGTGCTGCCGGCGCTACAAACACTCAGCAGACGCAGGGCACTGGTACTGGGCTCTTTGGCAATGCTGCCACCAACACCCAACAACAAGGTTAGCAGCCGACTGGAACTGGCATATTCCGTCAAAAGCAAGAAATTTCAGGAGCTAACTGGGGACCTTCAGGAAACACTACGCAATCGACAACGACCGGTACCGGCCTCTTTGGGCAATCAACTCAAAATCAAACTCAGCAGCCTCAACAAACAGGCACAGGTCTATTCGGCCAATCGACAGCGACAAACACACAGAGCAACACAGGAACAGGCCTTTTCGGTCAATCTCAAGCGAAGCCCGCTACAGGCACTAGTTTGTTGTCAGTCGCATAGAGCTCTTCTCGATGGTAATCGCTAATTTTCGACAGTGGCCAAACACAACCTCAGCAAAATAACACACTAGGTCAATCCACAAACCAAGTCTCTGCCGTTCAAATCAACTACGACAGCATCCGCCCCCGTACCCGTTTCGATGACCTCGCCAAACCCGTACAGGATGAGATTGCGCTATTGGACAAGGGTATTCAACGAGTTATCAAGATGCGGGACGAGATTGGCGAGTTCATGCCCCAGCACGAGAAGGACATTGAGCAGCTTGGTCTCGACGTGAAGTTTGTCGAGTCAAAGTTCCGAACCGTTCAAGTTGCCCTCAACAACGATATTCAGACCGTCAAGGCTCTCCAGGATCAAACCCGAAAGAACGCCACTGATGCCCGACTATGCTTTCGAGGCGCCGATAACCTCAAACTCCCAACACATTACCATCAAACGGGTCTTTTCGCCAGCCAGGCTCCGGCTGCTGACTCCAGTAGTGCAGATGCTGCGTCGACGCATGCAGATGCACAGGATCTCATCACCTACTTCAACCGCATCTGTGATGATATTGAAAAGTACAAGGCTCGCCTTGATGAATATCGGGCTGATATCGAGCGAGATATGCCTGGTGTCGAGAATGGCCTTTATGAGCAAATCCGAGCTTTGCGTGACCGTAGCGCAGGCAGCGTAGTCGTTCAGGATCAACTTAATGAGGTTTTATTGGCGTTGAGAGATACAGGCAACGCGATTGTTGCCCAAGCTGGACAGATTGCCGACACTCGAGAACGGCTATCGCGCCTTCAAGCTGGTATTGTGGATAGTGGAGTTTACGCCATGGGCATGAATGCTTAGAAGACTGCGGCATAACTGATAAGGAGAGGGATTAGCTGAGGTAATACCAATTCGCGGGACATCGCAAGAGTCCATTTTTTGTTGGGAGGCAAGGGCCATAGAAGTATCGATTGGGAGAAGCGCAGGATACGGTGTTGACATGTGTAGCAGGAGACTTTAGTGAGGATACAACCTTGCGATATGTATGAATATTACTTGACAAAAAGAAGAAAAAAGCAACACCATTGGGAATCGGGGAGAAAAGGGTAATAAGATCTTGGATACCCAGAATATAATGGCCAGTAGCCATACTTTGAGCTTCTTCCGGATAGAACAGCATCATGAGATTGATCCAAATATTTCAAGTTCATTATCAGCCACGACCACGAAAATGGCGGGCTTGGGTATCAAACCAATGCTGTGCCGTGATATATATATATATACAAATGATCGCTGCGCCCTCCAAGATTCTTCTTTTTGTTACACGCGAAAGAACCCAGCGGCCAGCTAATATGTACCTTCTCCATCGCCGCCATCATCGCCATAGTCATCAAACTCGTCACCACCGTCAAAGTAATTTTCGGCATCATAATCACCCGCATCCTCGTCGTCATATACTTCATCCTGCTCTTCCTCTTCCATGCCTTCCTCGTCCTCAAGATCGCCGGCTTCGTCGCCCTCCTCTTCCTTGAGCGCCTGTAAACGTTCCAGGAGGTTACGGCCTTGTATCTCATCTTCACCATCGCCTCCCATGCCAAAGGCTTCCTCTGCGCTGGGAAGTGCGCTTACGCTGCTTAGCTCCAACTTCCGGCGTTTAAAGCCACCTGGAAGGCCACTGTCCTTGGCAGACGCAGCGTCGATGGTTTCGTAGAGTTCCATGGGGAAGAGTTCGCGGCATACTGGACGGTTGGACCAATCTGGAAGAGCACGTTCCTCACGTACGAACTTGTGGGAGTAGGTAGGCACGGCGGTAAAAGGGTCTAGAGAGGCCTTGCTCTTTACGCCGAAGCGAGCATTCTTCTGTGCCTGGCCATAGTGTTTGCGGGGTGCTGTTGGGTCATTGAGGGCTGTACGCTTGGATGTGTATAGAGGAGAGGCGTGGACTTGGTGCCGTAGTAAAAGATAGTGTTGTACAGCTGCTTTTTCGTGTGAGGCGAGTTCTCGGGGGGTTGGGACGATGTATGGCTGTTTGTAAGTTAGCGATATGTCACACTGAGTCACAACTCTTGCGCTTTGAGATAAAGCCACAGGAGACAAGAACATACGGGAAATAACTCAGAGGGTCGTGCATCGGGCTCATCGCCTGTGTCCCATGGCACATTGGGCCTTCCACCTCTTCCGCCGCCGCGTCCACCACGGCCACCTCCTCGACCACCTCGAGACATTGGGATGCGTGCGGTCGAATGTGGCAGTTCTATCGAAGCTTCAAAGCCGATTCAAAAGGCGGGGGGGCTGTTTATATGGCGGGATGAGTAAGGCTGATTGTGGTTGTAGCTATAGAGCTGATGTTACTGTTCGCGATCGAGGTTTGACGCAGAATGATTTTTTGCGGTGTGTAAGTTCTGAATGCGCCGGACAGAAAAAAGAGAGTGCGGAATTTACTCCGCCATGACGATGCCCCGCTGAACAAGCGTGCGTGCGTTATAGTTACAGAGATGACTACATTTTATTCTACATACTGTACCTTAGGTGAATGTAGTAGAAGGAGGAAAATCAAGGGAAACTATGCCAATGGCTGAATTTACGTGTCTCCGATTACAATTATTAATTTCAACTGACTACCAGTCGACATCATGTGGTGTTTCCTTCAGGCTCCCTCAGACTACGTACGTACCCCTCTATAGACTCTACATCCACTGCAATCACCTCCACAGCCATCTAACTTCAACACAATCATCACTTTGCCAACCTCACTGTGCATTCATCGAGATCATATACAGGCACCATGTCTGATCGGGTCGTTCCTCAGAACAGTGATGGCGCTCCTGTCACTGGCCTTGCAGAATTACTGGCTCATCTCACTGAACTTCATGAGTCGGGAAATGAATCGGCGCCACTGAACAACAAGCTCTTTGACGATGTTGAGCTTCAACTCACGCGTAAATAATCATCTGGCGCTTAAGACTTCCAGATGCTGACTGGCTATAGCTTCAAACATCCCCATCATTCAACCAACTCTACTCCCTCCACTCATGTCTCTCCTAAAGACCACCACTCAAGATCCTACTGTTGTCTTCTCTCTTACCACCAAGCTTCTCTCTCCCTTCTCCTTCACACAGTGCCTCTCACTCGGTGGTGCCGAAGCTCTTGTTTCAGCTCTCCAATCACCGCTTCCCGGCGCAAATTTACTGGCTCTCAACATCATCCAGAAGGCCGCCACCAGTCCTGCAGTAGTTGATTCCCTGGCTTCATTGCCTGAGGTCGTCGAGGAGCTTGTTCGGGTATGGCTGAGCTCTCCAGATGCAGATGTAGGTGGACGATCTACCAGAGTTTTGGGCAGTTTACTAGAGACGGATTGCGATATCATCCCTGAAACAACCATGTCGAACGGTGTCAACGGTACTAGCTCGTCAGAAACACAGCTTATCAAGCGCCGAATCCCCGGACACGGCAGTCTTTGGCGCCTAATCATCTGGGATCGTCATTATCTCGAACTCATCGTCTCAATATGCCGCCCTGCAGTCATCAACCGCCAAGCGGCCTTCGCTCAAGACCGCCTTCTGCGACTCATTCCCCGTCTTACGGCTCTTCATCCCCGCGCAATGGCCATATCACCTTTCCCAGACCTTTTCAATCTTCCCGAGTACGCCGATGAGTCAATTGGCCATGGACTGCTTCAATGGGCAGCACTGAGCATGGTGGACACAAGTGATGTGCTTATGCATCAGACCCTCATTGTCTTTTATGAGTCATTCGTGAGTATCATGAGAATTGCGGGTGATTCAGCAGATAAGGATGCCATTGTGCGCAATGTGGTCAAGACGGCAACTTCTCAAGATCAGGAACTGAAGCAGGCGTTGAGAACGCTCCCAGATCGGACCATACAGGAGGAGGCAGAGCCATTGGCCAGGTACATCAGCCGAATCCTCGATTAGGAGGTGTGAATTGATCACAGTGGACATGGCGGCCAAGAGGGGAAGAGCACAGAAGCAAGTAGAAGCCTGTTGTCCAACTAGAATGTTATAAAATGAATGTAGAATACATAAGATATCGTGCTTCTATCTCCTTTGCTTTGAAAGGACGTTTACATACGAAAGGGAAAACTTGAGAACATCACAGGCTTTAGCCTCAACGAAGCAATGGCTAGCATTCATGGCATAAATATGAATATATTGCCACATCTCGACACAACTCATAATACAAACTCCCAGGCCGGCCTATCGCCGTATGGGATAGCCTGGGGTATCTAGAACAACGTCATGAAAACCAACATTCTTTATTATTCCATCCAACGCCCTGCCTCTCCTCGCCGTCAATAACCGCGGAGGACGCTCATCCTAAAGCATTCTCCTTGCGTCTGCCTCTCGGTCACCGACTGCTTCTGTCGTAGCTCTGCTGGCTTCACTGTCTCGCCGTTGTCCCGCCTGTGTCATGCCCTCGATACCAAGGCCAACCTCTCCTACTCGTCGCAGCACTAGAAGGAGCGAGGCTCGCAAGTCTGCCGTCAGGTCCTTAGTGAGAAGCTCGACGGCAAGAGGATAGAAGTCAGGGATGTGTTTCTTGAAGGCATCCTCGGGGAATGTGACAAAGCCTTCGAGAACATCAACAACAACGGGTCGCCACGCAACGATATTTCGATGTTGGCTCTCCTCTTCAAGAGTAGTGTAGCCGTGAACGATATCCTTGCAAAGGGGCACCAGCGCATCCTCCACAGCAGCTCGGCTATCCAATCTCTCAGGTGCATTATCTGCAAACATACGGAACAGAATAGAGATATAAGTGGCTGCGGAGCCACTCTCTTGCTTCAGCAGATTGGGAGGCTGCTTCATGAAACCCTCACGCCAAAGTCGCATGCGCAACTCCTTGTCCTCGTTGAAGCGGCGGGCAAATTGGAAAGAACGCTTAAGTAAACCCATGAGTCGGAGAAGCTCTGTCGAGGGAATATGAGCGTAGACAGTGTCGTTGCTGAACAGCTCATTGACTGTCTCGATCATCAAGAGCTGCAAAACACAACGAGAGATAATTCGGTTGAAAAATCGTCTTCGAGCTGCTGTAACCACAATAGGCTGCTGCTGAAGGTTTGAAGATGGCCTGAACTCTTCAAGTGCCACGTGAGGTGCGTCTGTTGGTGTCTGGAGCTCGTCTTCGACTGACGGGGGCGGAATAGTGTGATCATCGTCTAACTCTTCTCTGCCGTTAATCTTGAGAGATGTCTCATCCACCGGCGCGTTTCCTGCTGAGGCGGCAGTTGACGAGAACTCAAGGCCATTAGGTGGTGGCGATATCGAGGCGGTATTGTTGATTGCAGTGGCTGTGAAGAGTTGATACGCGGTGGTTCGCTCAAACAGCTCACAGAAAGCGCCAACCAGCTTGTTCCAGTGTTCTGGCTTGAACTTAGTCACGTTCTTGAGGATCAGCTGTTGTAGGCAATTGCTTCCAATTCGCGAAATTGTGTCGTTTTCCTGGCAGATACAAAGCGCCAGCAGCTCCAGGAATCTGTCCAGCATGTACTCCAAGGCATCAAAGTAATGTGTGAAGAGGGTAATCATGTTCCTCAGAGCCTGGATCATAGTGGTCGATAGCCATACTGACAATTCTTCATGACTGAGTACATTGGACATTTCTGGCCGAGACCTCAGAACCATGAAAATGGGGTAAAGTTGTTGACGCCACAGGATATCCCAGAACTCTGATGGAAAAGTGCCACCGTACTTGAGCAGAGTCTCAAAGAAATACTCCAGAGCATTTGATCGCACTTCCAGGTCTTCTCCAGTCATGAGAACATCATGGAAGGCGAAGAGAACAGGGAACCAGTAACCCTCTTCGACAGACGTGTTAGATCGGGATCGCTTCTCAGAATTCTGCGTGGCTCCATCTGGCGGTGGGATATTGTTATATTTTTGCGACAGCGGACATTCGGGTGTCTTGAGCATAGTAGGAATCAGAGATTTCAACAGCTCTAAAGCTGCCAGGCTCTTCTTCTGAAACTTGAGGTTCTTGGAGAACTCCGTCAAGCATACGATCAGGTCAGTAAATGCGCCCTGAGAAATAACGACTCCAAACTTGGTCTTATACACCTGATTGACATTTTCGTAGGCCAAGTTGACAATACTCTCGTGGGGATCGCGGGCAGCAACTGTAAAGACACCAAACATTGTCCTCCAACCTGATCGGATGTTATCCCCACGGGCCTGGATCATCTGTATCAGACATCTGAGAACCATATCTTTCACAGTGACATTATGTGAGTTAGCAAGAACATGCTCAAAAGGTTTCAGGAAGTCTTTTTGGAACTTGAAACCGGCCAACTCTTCAATCTCCATAAATCGCATTGACAGCTGGCGTAAAGAATCGAGTGCGAAGAACACAATGTTCATGTTATTGTGGCACCCAACACGGTTGAAGTGCTCACCAAAAACCTCCCAAATGTTGCTCCATTCAAACCTCACACGGTCCATATTGTAATAGCTGATTTCGACAATCTTCTGCAAGCTGTAGGTACGAGGTGAGTCGTTAGACCCGGACACCTTAATCTCATCCCAACTGACTTCTGTCAAAGCCCTGGCAAAGTAAACCATGGACTCGCCGGTGAGTGTGGCTGTGTTGGTGAAGATACGGTCAACGCTGCGAATCACTTCATCTGACCGACTCTCGAGGGCAATCTCGTTGGAGAAGCCCTTGGATGCAGTTCCTGCCCTTGCTCGTGTTGTTTTCTTGGAATTTGAGGACGAGCGAGAATCGGAGGTTTCTGATCTCTGAGGCGGCAGGAAGCGAGCTTTCGACACATCAGGCACAGCACTCTCATCAACTCCACCCGAGATAAGTTGGAGTCGGTCAAGTTGGCTGATACACATCAAGATGTCTTTCCATGACTCACGAAGAACGTTACCCTCGGTCTGTCCCAGCTCAAGAACGACCTTGAGTGCCTCAATATTCTTGGCCAGCATCTCCTGTGGGTTGTTCAAGTTGGTTGTGTTTTTCAAGGCTGACATGAACGCTTCTCTGGGTGTGGACAAATCAAAGAAGCAGGCAATCTGAGTGGCCAGCTTCATACCCTCTAGGCAAAGCTTGTTGACCTCAAGATTATGAGACTTCTGGATCTGGCTCGAAAGCGTGGAAAAGATTGACATCCAGGTGACGTTAAACATTGGGCTGACATGTTTGAAAGACGTTGCAAGAATGTACTTTGTACCAGTTTTGCGGCGTTGACTCTTAAACAGATCCTTGAACAGTTGCTCAGAGCGCAGAGCAATTTCCTCAGATTGTTGCATATAAGCCTCACGCTGCAAATCTCGGCCCACGTTGGAGAGAGCCTGTCCAAGACCAGCAGCAATGCCGGTTGATGGAGCAGGAGTGTTGCCTGCCGCTGCCGCAGCATCACGTTCACTCTTAAGGACGATCTCATTGGCGGCAATTTCATCGTAGATACCCAGGAGATATTCATCAGGTAAATCAGCGTTGTCGTTGATACCACGGTTGTTCTTGATAAACTCCTCCTTGCTCATACGCTTGGCGATCTTGACGCTATGCAAATCAGTGTTGAGTAGAATGACTGAATAAGCCAACACATATGCAGTGTCTGCGTTGGCAAAGGCATTCGGATTTCCGAGAACGTAACGTTCCGCAAACTTCAGCATGAATCGATCGATCTTCTGGGCTTCACCAGGCAGACGGAAGGACTGCAGGAATTGGCGTAAGGAATCAACAAATCTCCTCTTAGCAAACTCCATAGTGTCGACAAATGCGTGCATGATTTCAATGTTCTTTTGGTCACCTTCACCCAAGTACTCGCCGATTTGGGCCTTGTCGAGCTTCTCCTCCCTTATCAAAAATTCCGCAATATCCTTCGGGCTATCGCTTGGGATGAAACCATCACGAAGAAGCATCTGGATACCCTTCTTCGGCTTGAAATTGAATTGGTTAATTCCTTTCATGAGTGCTGTCTTTCTTGCTTTCTCCTTTTCCAGTTGGTCCGGGTCATCCTCCAATATTGGGGTTGACGGTGGTAGGGGAGTTTCTACGCGGGAGATGCTATCGTTGATGCTTGGATCGATCGATGGTCGAAGATCAAGAGAAGCCTTGATGTCATGGTTTTCAGAACGTGGGGGCTCAGGATCACCTCGTATAGGTGCCGACCAGTTCACCAAAGATCGTAACGTCTCGACTAAAGCTTCGATAGACAGACGCTTGATGGCGTATTCTTTAGGATAGTCGGGCTCGGCTTCCTGATGAGGAGCTATATGAGCAACTGTCAGAGGGGGCGGAAGTGTTGCCTTGAGCTGCCACTCGCTCGCAGGCGTTGTTTTCAGTCGCATCTCTTCATATACTTGCTCGTTGATTGTGGTAATGGTAAGCGGAGTGGTGGAGAACTTGGATAGGTCTTCGATGATAGTTTGGTAAATGTTATCAACTGTCTGATCACAGTCGTAATTGAGGTAAATCTCAACAAGCGCCTTAGGATCAGCGCACAATCTGTTCAGAATTGTAACAAACTGAAGCTTTTGAGACAGAGGCGCGGTTCTTCGCGCAAGAAGCGCTAGGTAAATCTCATTCAAGAATACCTCGATTTCTTTCTGTCATCCTGTCAGTGGGTTGGTAAATTTATGCGCACATATGAGTCTTACCTTGAAATCGGCGCGCATATACTTGATCATCAACCAAAAGATCTCGCTGCTGACATTGAATATTCTGTCCACAGAGCTAGCACCGTTGCGGGTGATACTTAGACAGAGATAGAACTTGACGGCCTGGAGAAAACTCGTAGGCTCGCCGCTTTTTGAATTCTTAATAGTACAAAAGGGAGAAGTGAAAACTGCAATGTTGTTGTTAAGAAGGGTATGAATAAGGTGAAGAGAAATGAGTTTCGAGCGCATTGGCTGGCCACGAACGTCGTATAGCTGGTCTGGTGGTAGAACTTTGGTCGACAAGTTGCAAAAGGAGCGAAATACGAGGTAAGCATCACGGATGTAGACCTCATCCTCAGCGTCCAATACCTCGCCATCCTCTGCAGGCGAAGGCTCTTGGCCAGTCTGATCAGAGATCGAAGTGCCTGTTTCCTTGAGCTCGGGTTGGAGCCGTGTTACCATGGTAGGGCCATCACCCAGGTTCGAATCGTCAAAGCTCTTACGATGCTCAAGATCTTTTAATGTTAACTTGGCACCGCTCTCGGGAGGCTCGGCCGATGCATTCGCAGCTTCAGCCGGGGACTCGTCGCGGTCGTTACTATCATTGGTACCGTTAGGCGTATCGGCCTGGTCGAAGGTCGCATTGCTAGCTCCGTGCTTGAGATGCTCCAGGTTGAGGCGAGCCTCCTTCATATGTAATCTCGTTTTGACTCGTTCGAAAACGGTACCGACCATCTGGGTCAAGGTCCCTTGAGCAACCTGCTGGTTGGCCGTGCTTCGCGACAACAAAAAGACATTATAGACCTGTCGCACGGCCTTGAGGAGGCCAGCGCCATGAACGACGATTTTATCATTGAGGACGGCGGCAAGTAAGGACTTGACAATCTGAAGTTGGATCTCAACAGCGGTCGTTTCGCCTTGGAAGCAGTTGCAGATTGTATCAATCGCTCGCTCGATCAAGGGAGGCACAGGCTCTGCACCCTCTTCGGTTCCCTCGGGGGGATTACTTGCAACGGAAAAGTACGAGTATGAGATGAGCTTCCCAATACAATCGAGCGCGGTCGTAGTAAGTTGTACATTCGTAGAGCGTGAAGCTAGCTGTAGGGGAGCGAACACGATCTCGGGATCAGGAAGCTGGTCCTGTTCTTTAATGGCGTCAAGTGCCTTGGTTGTAGACTCGGCTAGTTGCTTGTTGCGCTGAGCATCCTTGGACGAGGCAATGGCCTCAAGCGAGGACACTACAAATTTGAGGGAGCTCATGGGGGAGCGCAAAAAGGGCCAGAGGCCATTCGTTTATAGTATAGAGAATCGAAAGAATCGGGGTCGAAGGAAGGAGGTTGTAAAATTGACGTCGCTCCCAGGGCAATTAAAGAAAGGAGACGTGGGCGCTGCGGAAGAGGGAGCTAAAGTTCATGTGCCTTTAACTTTTAAAGTCTCGGCGCAACTCCAAGGTTAAACTGTATGACAGAAAATTGACAGCCGCTGTGAGTATACAAATCGGGGAGAAGCCAACAAAATTGATGAGAGAAGAAAAAACAGCCTCTGCCTTGGTGTTGTTGTCAGCTTCTGACCCTTCTCAAAGCTATTACACTGTAACATGTACAGTACCAGGGATAGGAAGTCAAAGTGGACAGCGTTTCCAGAGGCTCCGCTTCCCGAAAATGAGCTCTAACCGCGGGACCCCTAGCCCCAGGGTAGGCCTCGTAAGCTGCCCGCCAATTAGCGGCCAAGAAGGGGCATAGTGTCATCTCAGACAGGTACCAATCTAGGGGATGGCAAAACGCTTACTACGTAGTAAGACCTCGACCCTAAATGACAAAAATATTTAGGTAAGCTTAGTATAAATTTAGCAGGGACTTCAACTAGTTTATTTTTATCCCCTAATTGGAGGTCTTAAGTCTTCTGTCGCCCCGGTTCATCTTTTCAGCCACAGGGGGCTGAGTAAGTGCCAACCCTTAATCCACAAGATATACAGCTGAAGAACTTCTCATGGAAGCCTAGTTGTCTTATATGAACACATTATTGTTGAGTACATTGAATTAACACTACAACATACTTTTGGTCGGCAGGTAAATGTGCTAATAGACATTATGTCGGAGGCACCCAGCTCTGAGAATTCTGCGAATGCAATTCAGCAAAATGGCACGGAAAATACCCTGCGTCCATCTCAGATGCTCGATTCGGCAAAGAGGCACTTGACCCTACTCAATACCGATATCCATGAAGTCAAGCGGTTCATCCAAGCCCTAGAATTCAAATCAAGGCCCATATCTTCAACAGGCTTGCCAACTTTCCTGCGTTCCTTGGAACGGGAAAATACCATATTATACAATCTCGTCACCGAATTATCAGATTCAAGTACAATTCTTGACGATCGGCAACTCACACAGCGAGAGCAGAAGCTTCATGCGAGTGCCACTATTACAACACAAAGCGTCACTCAATGGAGTCGACTCAAGAAAAGCCATGGCTTTGTTGCTATAAACCAGTCTTTTCAGGGCTCGTCGAAGGATTTGCGAAAAAAGGAGATCCAGAAACGACAGGTTACAGGGCAGGAGAAACACAATTTGCACCGGCTTTTGAAAGAGCAAGCTCGTGTCGAAGTCGACGTTGTTCAAGGAGGACGAGAATGGATTGCCGTTAAGGCCATCTCTCGCGACAGGCTCGCTCGCCAGATGAACGATAGCGGCTGGGGATGGGGGGACCATGAATTTGGTGATAAAGTCGACCGGGAAGAATGGGAGGATACTCCTTTGGCCAAATACATACAGCGACTAGTAAATGCTGCAAGAATGAATCGCCATGAATACAGGTTCCCTCGGATACGGCTGGTTCTGACTAGCCTTGGCCGAGGTGAAGGGGAATTGGACATACTCCTTCATCAACTAGAGCACATTGATCCACTTGTCGAAGTTATCATCGAAGACCAGAATAGCGACTTTGTCACAAGGCCTCCTCCTTCGCTTGACGAAGCCATTGACAATCTTGTTGGCGATGAACTTGCATCACTCACATCTACCATTAACCTCGATCACACCATCCTCATCGATCTTATTTCCGACTTGACTCACCTCAAGCTTGAACCCCAACCGTGGCAGTCACGTACGACACGCGCCCAGATAGACGAAGAGAATGCTCATGAAGGAGGTCTTATGTCGCGTGTGTTGTACCCGGTATTGGCAGGCCGCAAGCTTGTATGTACACGTGAAGCTGCGGATCATTTTCACGATGTACTACGAACCGTCGGTACTGAGACTGAACGCGAGCGGGGGAGACTGTTGGTTCCCTGGGGTGACGATGTGCAACAAACGTCTCCAGACCTCATTCGGCAGCGTTTCCAGGAACTCACCGTTTATCCATTACCATTCGATGTTCAGATTCCTGTGTCTGTGATCGACGAAGCGTGGGATATGCAAGCTATTAGTCGCGCTGTTTCCAATGGTAGTCTGCCTCAGGTGGCCCAAAATGTGGCTTTGAGTAGCGGCTTCAAGAGCTCCAAACTGTCTATCTTCATCTATGGGTGGGCGGCTGGCCTGACTACAGTCACAAGCAACAAGGAGGTTAGAGGGCAGATTCGAACCTGGGTGGAAGCGCATCGGAAAGAGGATGAAGAAACTGGGCCTTGGATATTTAGATTAGAGGTGACGAGGAACTTATTAGCCAAAGCTGCGAAGCCTAGAGAGTGATGGCAAAAGAGAAATGGGGCTTATGGTGATGAATTATGATAAACAAACTACCCTGTACAGAAACGTTGAGGCAGAAGCATCAACTTAGTAGATCTCCATATCAAAATCTTGATTGATAAGATAAGTCCGAAGTCGCATTCTTGCACTAAGGAGGTAGGCCTGCTAAATCCTCAATGTCCGAGCATTTGCACTAATCGGGCCAACCCTCAACCGAATCTTACTCTGAGAGTCTGGAAGCATGTAAAATCTAGACTAATAATGGGCGAAAATCAGCTGCTTTTTGCATCAGCAAACGCAATGGGACTTGTTTCCCTTTCCCTATAGGGTTAGCTTAAAGCTACATCGCTGTCACAAGAATCTCGGTCTTTTGGCTCGGTCTTTTGCATCTCCACTGATTGATACTGCCCATACCCCCATCCATGGTATTACTGACATATACTTGAATCTAGATCTTTCTTCAGATTGTTCGCATTGTTGAATTCTCCGTGTCTCGCTGATTTTTTTATGAGCCGGGTTATCTCAGCTCGATCTTTCAAGCATGCCTGGCAATTCGCCCCCAATCACACTCTCAACCCCGAGCTTCTTCTTTAATAGTCCGCTGGATGTAAGTCAGGAAACGATTACAGAAGCGACAGCCCTACAGGACACCTCCTTTGATATACCGGCCGAAACAGAATCTGCCGGTGGTGGAACCGTGTCTTCGGCCGCCAAGACGGAGAAGAAGCGGCGCCGGCCGGCCCTCTCATGTGAGCAATGCCGGCGCCGCAAGATTCGATGTGATCGTAGTTTACCTTGTGTAAACTGCGTTAAATCCAATATATCGCCTTGCACATATGCTCCGACTCATATACCAGCTTCACGTACTAAGAAAGGTACGGGTCATGCTGCCGGGGCAGACTCAAACTCCCATGTACCAGCCAGGTCGGCCCCATCCATTGGCGCTTCTCAGAGACAATCTCCATCAAACTCATCTGCAAGACGAACATCTTCTAGTATTCCGAGCTCAACAGTAGGATCAAACTCAGATGCCTCGACAATTGATGCCCTGGCTGCTAGGGTTAAAGAGCTGGAGCAGAAGCTGGCCGAGTCTTGTTACATCACGCAGCCTGGAGAAGATAAATTTGTACAAGCCGATGGCCAGGAGGAAGAGTCAGCCCCCATGAAGGGAACTGTAAACAAGACTAGATTCTTTGGTCAAAGCCACTGGATGAATGGCATCGATATGGTTAGTAACCCGACACACACAACAAGATTTTTCTAACCTGAACTTACAGTTTCCTGGTATCTTCGATATGCTCAAAGAGGCAGAGTCCCGAAAGAATCAGCATCATCTTGGTTTCGTCAAGTGCAAAACACTGAGTCGCGCTATCAAAGCAAATCGTTCTAAGCCGGTGTCAACTGACAAGTTATGCATAAACATACCTGAGCGCGGCCTCACTGATCAGCTTGTCGATGCCTACTTTGATACCTTCGAGGGGGTGCTCCGTATCCTTCACCGTCCAACCTTCCTTGCCGAGTATGAGCGCTACTGGCAGAATCCTGAAGCCGCCAGCCAGGTTTTCCTTATGCAGCTTCAGTTATGCATGGCCATTGGAGCAACTCTGCATGATGACATCTTCAGCTTACGCGCTACTTCTATGCAATGGGTTCACGAGGCTCAAGTCTGGCTCATTATGCCACCGGAGAAGAGTAGAATGACTATTGCGGGTATCCAAATCATGTGTATGCTGATAGTCGCCAAAGCATGTTGTGCTGTTGGTCAGGATCTTACCTGGGTGTCTACAGGTGGACTGGTAAGACAAGCTATGTACATGGGATTGCATCGGGATCCAAGACATCTTGGTAACATGTCTGTTTACCGGGCAGAAATCCGTCGACGTCTCTGGGCAACTATCCTGGAACTCAACCTACAGTCCTCCTACGATGCTGGAGGTCCACCTCTTCTCTCCCAGAAACACTATGATACACGACTACCGGCGAACCTCAACGATGATCAACTCACAGACGAGCCAGACTCTGATAGAAAACCAACCGGCGATCCCGAGACGCTCACTGACATGTCAGTCCAGCTCGCTCTTCAAAAGTCCTTTGCTCTTCGCCTTGTTATCATCAAGCATGTCAACGAATTTCGATCCAAGGAGTCATATACTGAAACTCTCCGCCTGAACTCCGAACTCACAAAAGCATGCCGCACATTAACAGAGACACTTGCTGCTCTATCGGAAGCCCAGAAACACCAGCAACATACTAGTTTTACCCATTTCCACAGTTCTCTTGTCCAGATGTTCACGTACCGCTGCTTTCTTTCTCTACACCAACCCATGGTCGCCCGCTCCGCCCAAGATCCGACCTACTACTACTCTCGCAAAGTATCATTGGACTCTTCTCTGAAGCTCGCACAGATCACTGGCCTATCGACACCTCGCTATGGCACTTCGCCACCTGGAGGTTCCTTGGACCCTGTGGTAAGCTTCCACCGCCTCATTACGAATGGAGCGGGCGTTTTCCGTGTGATACCAACTCAAACGCTCTTCTCCATTGCACTTGAGTTTATCAAGAAGTCAGAAGAGAGTAGCGATAGCCTTGGTGGCGGCCCTGTCATGAATCTTTATGAACTACGCGCGGTTCTCCAAAGTGCGCATACATGGTTTGAGAGACGAATACGAGCTGGAGAGACAGGCGTCAAAGGATACTGCTTCGTTGCTGCATCTCTCGCTCTCGGCGAGGCTTTAGAGATGGGATTACCACAAGAAGACGTCGACCAAATTGTTATTGATGAAGGAGCAAGACTGAGTGTAAAGGCTTACGATTTGCTGAAAGAGGTTGCCGAGCGTGAAGGTCTATCACTTGCTGAGCCTGAAGATGAAGAGGCTATACCCATCGATGTGCCTGCAATGGACAGCGATGCTATGCAGGGTATTATGGAGATGCCCTTCGACTGGATGGTAATGGGTGATCTTGGGTTAGATGGACTGGGAGGGTTCAACTGGGGTAGAGGCGGTATGGGTATGCCTCAGCAGTTTGACTCGGTTGATCCATCAGTTGTATCAAATTTTGAGACTGGTGTTTAAAAATCTGTAACAACTGGATGATAAAGGAAAATCCCACCTCATGAAATAAGGTATTCGGCACTCAGCACGGAGGCCTCTTCTCTACTAAACCTTACTTGTCTTCTGACCATCAATATGAAAACAGCTTGCAGCAATCGAGGCAGCGTCTTACTGGCCAGATCCCAAGATCCAACATAGCCTATGTTCGGCACTGGCCTCGGACATGCCAAGCTATTGATCATCGGAGAGGAGAATCGTATATTTAGATTTTGTCGTGGTATATGTAGCGTAGGCACTTCTTGAGTAGTCATATTTGGCGGTCATACAGTGAGTAACAGGAGGAAACATATAATGAGGGCATATGTAATAGATTCTTTGTCCAAAACACCCCCCAAGTTCGAAAAGATATAACATTATTAATCAAGGGTCATTGTACACGGGCTTTTCCGGCCTCGTAAATCTTCCACGAATGCTGCGGCGTGACTAGGCGAAGAAGCTCTGTGGGCCCTCATAGATGCTCATCATCGTCGTGATTCACAGATCTTTACCCAGGAACGCTCTCGTGGGTGCACCCGCGATATCCCAAGTAAACTCCTTACCGCATCTCCGTCCTTCAGAGATCATCTCCTCCTGTTCTATAAAAAAGTCATTCCCTCGCTCGACTGGCCTCTCATCTCCCTCAGTATGCTTTGGTTTTCAGAGGCCGCTGGTAGTCCGACCCCTGATTTACAGAAGAAGCTCAAGAGGGTTCTCAAGAACCTGCTTGAGCTCCTTGAGCCACTCAGCACCGACAGCACCGTCAACAACCTTGTGGTCGAAGCTGGCAGTGAGGGTGATCTGGTCGTCGAACTCAACACCGGCCTCGTTCTCGGCGGGAATGGCAACCTTCTTGGTGGTACCAACAGCGAGGATGGCAGCCTGGGGAGGGTTGATCACAGCGGTAAAGTGGTCAACAGCGGGGTTCATGCCCATGTTAGAGATGGAGATGGTACCACCCTGGTACTCTTCGGGCTTGAGCTTGCCATCACGAGCCTTCTTGGCGAGAGACTTGACCTGGCTGGAGATGGCCTCGAGACCACGGCCCTCAACACCAGTGACAATAGGGGTGATGAGACCAGTGGGTGTGGACACAGCAACAGAGACGTCAACATTGCTGAACTGGCGAATGTTACCGTCGCGCCAGCTGGAGTTGACCTGGGGAACCTTGCGGCTGGCAACAGCAATAGCCTTGATCAGGAAGTCGTTGACGGAGAGCTTGTACTTGCCATCGGCAGAGCTGTTGAGAGCCTGGCGGAGCTTGAGGAGCTTGCTGACGGAGATGGAGCTGGTGACGTAGAAGTGAGGGTTGGTCTGAGTGGACTCGACCAGACGGTTGGCAATGGTCTTGCGCATGCCGCTGATGGGAATGTCCTCATAAGTAGCGCTAGGGGCGCTGGCGGCGGCGGGGCTGCTGATGGCCTTCTTGACATCCTCCTCGGTGATCTGACCGTTCTTGCCGGTACCCTTGATGCCATCGATCTTGATGCCCTTCTCGCGGGCAAGTCGCTTGGCGGGAGCGGAAATGTTGGGCTCACGGTCGAGGGCAGTCTGGAGACGGCCTTGAGACTGGTACTGCTGAGGCTCAGGAGTAGGCTCGGGGGTAGAAGCGGACTCAGACTTGGACTCGGACTTCTCCTCCTTCTTGGGAGCAGCGGGCTTAGCGGCATCACCACCAGCGTCCTCAATGGAGAACTTCTCGAAGGCGGAGATATCGGTACCCTCCTCAACAAGGACGGCAATGGGCTAAAGCAAAGAATTGCATGTTAGTGACATTACATAACACCAGTGAATGATATTAAACGCTGGGACAAGATACCCCGAGCCCCGAGAGGTAGCCTGACTGGGTTCAAAAAATCGGAGGACTTACGCTGCCAACAGGAATATCCTTCTCACCAGCTTCCTTGAGGATCTTGGCGATGACACCCTCCTCCTGGAACTCGAAGTCCATCTGGGCCTTATCGGTCTCAATCTCTACCAGGACATCACCAGGGGCGATGGCATCACCGGGCTTCTTCTGCCAGGCACCAATGTTGCCAGCCTGCATAGTGGGCGACAGAGCGGGCATCTTGATGACCTGGTGCTCGGGGAACGAAGCATAGTGTCGCACAACGTGGGCAGCGAAGCCGGTTCGCAGGGCGCTGTGGGTAGGGGTGAGGACGCGCCTTCGGAGAGCGGCGCTGAGCATTGTGGGAGGTATTAAGATCCTTCTGAATGATAAAGATGTTAGTCGATGATGCATGGGGGAGCGCGAATATGAACATGGCGGAGCCACTATAAGAATTTTGGGGTTCCGAGAAAAGGACTCAACTCACCGGCCGGAAAGGCAATTGAAAGCAGAAATATCGAGAACGTGACGTGAGGTCACGAAGAGAAACTCGAGGGGCAGAGCGGAGAGATCAAGGACGGAGAGTGATGCAGCTCTATCGTGAGAAGGAGAGGGAGAGAAAGAATCGGGATCGGAGGAAATTCTTGGGGTTGGATAGACGTGGAGTTTTTTGCGTGTTGAGCTCCGAAGAGTGAGGTACTTTGAAGCTTTGGCGTGGACTAAACCATTTCGGGACTCAAAGTGGCTGCAGGGGCCTTGAAGAGAACCCAGCGTTTGGTGGTTCTATAGTTCCGATGCGACCGTTGAGAGGACAACATTTGGGCAGCTTCAGGGCATTTGGGACGATTTTCAAAGACTTTTAGGGGACTGAGGCACTGTAAGCCACTGAGCCTTAGCCCTCGAACACGGGACTGGGATGACCCGCCAAATTGGAGGGATTGGAGCTCGCAACAAACAAAAAAAAGGGACATGGACGCCATCATGGTACCTTGGGTTCGGGGGATCATTACGCGACATGAGCGAAGTCCGGACAAACAAGAATAGCGAATAACGGATGTGTAAGTCATTGATAGATATCAATGCTAGAGTTGAGGTATTCTTTTACCTATTTCACTTTATTACCGCGCCTAATGCCCCTAGCTTGACCGACGAGAATAAACCTCAATACTTCCTGATATTTATGTTGAGACAATTATCAAGGGCCTGCTGAAGTATCTTATCTTGCAACCTCCGGAGTTGCTGAATTTTCTTCGGCCAAATTGTCCCATTGTGACTTCGGGACATATCGGCCCGGGTGTTGGTGGGGGTTCAATTGGTCGATTTTTACCTAAGTTTTTGTACGTCTACGGAAATAAACAGTCTGGAGAAGACCCTTGACAACTTCAACCGTCAGATGCATACGATTCCTCCATATGGAGAAGAAGCATTGTTATTAAGGTTGCGGGGTGTCGTGACCTGAAGCCCATGATGCGGTATAGGCCCATACGTGGGCAGATGCTTTGGGAGCATCAGCCTCCATATCTCAGTGAGCAGACAAAATGATGAATCACAGAGCAAGTTATCAACCGCTATTAAAAACCAGTGCCATCTCAAGATTATTATGAAAGTGAGTAATCTAAATTATCATCATTACATACATCTAATCTACAAGGTATAAAAGCACCTTTATGCTTTTCTGACCTCTCATAGCCCGTCAAAATCTCAACTTCCTCCCGCCCACCAAACTTTCACCATCTCTTTTGGTACGCTCAATGCTGATGAGATGGATCTCTTTCTATTTGGCCCATTGCTCCCCGAAGAGCCCTTTGACCCCTTCGAACTCTTCGATTTTGAGTTGTTTGTATGTCCTTTAGTGACCACCACCGATTTCCTTTGGGTACTGTCTTCCCCAAGCATTCCCGTTCCTTGACGAACCATTCCAACTCTTTCATTAACTGGCTTTGGTGGTGGTTTTGGAGGAGGCAATGGTCTCAGTTCCACTTCCTCCGGTATATACTCTTTTGGGACGAATGCGCGGATTCCGAAATTGCCATCTTCTTTCTTTGCCCGGCCGTCGCGTCGTCTACCTCGTCCTTTGCGGTCGAATCCAAGTTCGAATCGTCGTGGGGTATCTCTTTCAGTGAATATTGCTTCAAGCTCGCTGTCTGGCTGCCATTGCGCAGCCCGAGGTAGTGATTTGAAAAGGTTGCCATCAACAAGAAGTGCAGTGATAGACGCAATAGTTGTTGGTGAACGAGGAAGTCTGAGCCGTCTCCAATATATCCACGAGATGATGTGAAGTAGCATCAATGCACCCACAATGCCTTGTAAAATCCGTGTGGCAATTGTGTCCTGACGAAGTCGAACACTCCTTGTGACTTGACTACCACTAATTACCGGAACGGCTTGAGAAACTGGCTCATCAGGATTGATACCGCTGACAATATTCGTGCCATCCGCTACTGGAAATGTCCCTCTCGAAGTCAAATGTCGTCGACTCTTGAAGTTCAACGATTGTGCCCTTATAATTCCGTGCTGAGATAGGATAGCAGATTGGACTTCGTTTGCGGCGTTGGGAGTCGAACTGCCAAATGTACTGTCAGGTACAGCGAATTGAGATGCGTTCAACATGGCGAAAAAGGGATCAAGAAGACCATCTGCGGTTACGTTGATGAGTGTTGAGTAGTCGAGATCTGGAATAGCGACAGTAATGTCCTGGACTGAGCTTTCGACCGGAATAGGAGGATGACCTGGATAAAGACGTAGATCACCAGGTCCGTGGAAAAGAGCGTCGACATCAACTGCTTCAATGGATTCGTTACAAGTAAGAGCATTGATGCTACTAACCGACATGTCATTACTGCCCACGTCGACCAGCTCTCCCCATATATATAACCAGTCGGAGCAATGAGGCGATGATCTGGTCTTTCTTAAACCGACGCCGAAGAGCGTGCTACTACTCAAGCTTCTACCATTCTGCGCAGGAAATGAGCTCATTGTCGTTCCAATGATTGCGTTACTGCTATTTCGCTCTCCACTTCCTCGGCAAGTCTCGCCTTCAAGGTCGACACGAAGTGGATTGACTATCCTGTCGTCAAGTTTATACTCGAGGGTGAGATTTGTGGCGATCGCGTCGGATTGGTATAGCCGGCAAGTCATGTTTGGACGGATTGCTGTAAGTCGTGCACTGAACATGAGATCGTCTCCCTCAGCCTCTTCAGCTAACGACATGTTCGGTACATTGAGATTGGCATAGGTGAAAGGGGGGTATGGTGCGTCGCCAGCAAGGATAAGTGATGCCATGATGGTATCATTGGTGCAGTCAGTACAGATAGGATCATCAGTGGAGGATGCCAGGCTATTAGCGAAGAAATCCTCAGTGCGCAGAGCAATACTGGTGTTTTGGCCGACTGGCATCGGTTCAAACAGAGGAGCAGACCCGACGACCATGAGAAGCGCAACAAAGCCACCGGAAATGGCCGTCAGGGCAGCGATATCTCGAATCTTCAGAGCCCTTGACCACGCGACATGCCTCAATGCATTCACAAGATTCAGCCCAATGGTCTCGTCAAACTCTCCTCGACGTGAGAGATGTGAAAATGGAGAAAGAAATCTCGTCCACCATTCCAAAGAGAGCATGTACATAGCCACCAGGAGGAGCACAAGGGCTGGTACAACAGTCCATGCAATATACGCTCCATCGTCTTTCATCGTTCTTAGCCCGTCATTTCGCTGTGAAACTCGTAGGGAGACTTCAAATCCTATAATTATGCACGCGAGAACAAGGATGTAGATTAATCGAATTAGCCCGTGTAGCGGAATAGGTTGCCGCCAAGTTGAAGAGTCGAAACGTCGTGGCAGAACGTTTGGAGGAGGTGCATTGCCTCCAAATATATGGTAGTAGCCCAGATTAGGATTCTCCAACTTCTCGTGGCCTTCAGCTCCGCTCATATAGGTCGAGCCGTCAAGTCTTGCTCTCAAAGCCTTGTTGGGTGCAGCTCCCATGCCTTTCAGACACTCTACCAGCGGGTGACTGTGAGCCACAACTGAAGCCATTCCAACGATTGTGCTGGGATCTCGTGGGAGGAAGCCTTTCCTTGGAACGAAGAATATCGTCGACACGGCCAGAGCGAAGCAAATAGCCAGAAATACTGTTATGAGATATGCTGGAACGGGTCGTACAACCATACGGCGTTCAATGTAGCTTGCAATAGCCGTTGAGGCACTTGATGATGGCTCCATCATGGCATATCGAGCGACCAGGGCCGAATACTGCATGAAGAAATCTTCGGAAAGCCGTCTTAAAGTATCGCTTTCTGTTAGAGAAGCCAGGCTAGGTAAATCCCCTCCATCTCTTGAGCCTAGCACGAGGGCTGCCGACACGGCTTCATCGGTGTCAACAATGGCTTCCTCACTGTATGAAGAGTTTGTAAATGTTGTCAACAGCTTCATTTCGGTTGCTTGGTCGGACTCAAAAGTGTCGAACATAGCTCGAGCGACTCTCCACGCTGGCACTTGACTAAGGCTAGAATTTGTAGCCTGTTTGTCGGGTGCGACTGAGAGGACAGCCTCTGGCGTTTTGGAAACTCGTATCCTGGTAATAACGTAGTTTGGCTTACATAAAAATGCAGCAGATGATGAAATCTTGCCATTGAGGCGATTGCTCGGTGTCCTTGATTGGCCTTGAAGCTGATCGATGTCGATATCCAGAACACCAGACATGACAGCTATTCGCTGATCCTCGTCCTTCGTCGAACCGCCGCATCTCCCGGGCCGAAAGGCTAGAAATCTTCTCGAAAGGTCCTCGTTCCTAGTGCTGGCGAGTTTCGTGCTTGTGATCGTTTGTTTCGAGGAACACTTTTTATCTGATAGTGTTATGTTCAACAATAGAGTCCCATTTTGTAGCCGCATTGAGTCCAAATTCAACTTCGCTTCTTCACAGTCCATGCCACCGATAAACCCTTCCACGTCTGCTGTGATATGTTTTAGTTCTGGAACATCGCTGATAAATGGCGTGTAAGCTGCTCGAGAAGTAACTCCATTGGGAAAAGTGATATTGTCGACTGCCAGAGCAGCGAGGGTGAAGTAGGGCAAGGAACCAATCCCTTCCAACCCTGGAACACTGTCGGAGAACCTGGATTGAATTGTTATAGCAATCTTGTGGTTGGTGACTGTGGTAACTCTGGGTGTGACAAAGGCCACAGAGAATATGACTATTACCTTAAAAACAATCCCAACGGAGACCGGAAATGCGACTAGCCAGTCCTTGTTTCGAATTGCTTTGACGACGGCTACGGGTTCAGAAAGAGAAACGTAATCCAGCAAGAGAGACTTGTCAGCTTCCACTTGGTTGTTCAACATGCGGATCCACGGCATGGAAGCGGAAGCCTGGAACTCAACTCTGTACCAGAAAGCAGCCACGAGAATAAATATTAAAGTTGTTCCATATTGCCACAAATATTTCGAAAGATGGTCAGACTCGTGAAGACCACCATTGTGCTCAGATAACTGAAGTGCGACCTGCACTCCTGCAATAAGAGCTACAAACACCACAGCATAAATGGCCAAGATTCGTCGATGAAGAAAGACTGGACGCCATGGTAACTTAATTTGAGTAGGTTCGGAAGGCGACAGGTGCGGTGAATCAGAAAAAGCTTGACTCATACGCGATTTGATGCTTCCTAGGAAAGGCCATCGTATTCCTCTGCTTGTTGTTGGTGAAGGATTATTACTTGGATCAAACGGAGCAGCGGAAGTAGCTAATCTTTCGGAATCGAAGAACGAAGCGACGTTTCCATGCTGGGAGCCTGAGAAACCTGACCCAAGTCGGCGCGAGTCTGATCTTCCCAAGCCACTTGAAGACCCTGGCTCTGAAGAATCCTCGACTCCATGGACGGCGCGGATATGTCGATGGTACGAGTCAAAGGGTTGACGTGTCATTGGACGAGAAGGCTTCGTACTCTGTTCCGCTTGGGATTCCATCTTCGCTCGAAACTTGTATGATTATCTAGTGTATTCAGTATTGTGCATCGTCGGTTCATTGCCGTATCTGACAGCAAGAGCATTATGCTGAAAAATAATAATTGCTACCGTGTAGTTTTTCCCACGGTTCTATATCGCCATGTTGAGAAATCAGTCGTAGCCAGAATAAGTCGTAAAACAGGTTCTCGTGAAATGGAATTGAAGCAGATGTGACGTGATGAAACGTATCAGAAGTCGAAGAGAAGGAGAATGACGAGGACAAAAGAATGGATGCAGCCAAGGCCAGAACTGAAAAACAATTGGAAGAAACTTTTAACGAAAGACGTAAGCAAGAAGCAAAAACAGACAGAAGTGCAAGTGACTAGATGCCAGTAAGAAAGAGAAGTAGGGAAGAGACAAATCACATTGGAAGATTGATATCAAGGCCTTCCTTGTTCGCATAAGTAGACTACTCTACCAACAATTATAATGCCCAGCGAAATAGGGAGTAACATAGAGCTGATACCCTACTATAATACAGTTTTACAAGGCAAGCAAGTACTTGCATGTCTGCAGTTCCCCGTCCCATTTCTTGGTCGGAGGAGCCTCAAAATGTCATCGCTTCTCCGTGGCATAAGGAGACGGTAGCCCACAAGAGGATAAGCCGAGTCTATATGAAACAGGCCCAACAGGGGTATTCTCCTTGGGTTCCGAAGACCTAGCAGCACAACAGACGTAAGTTTCAATTATTGGCCAGGGGTATTCGATAGCACTGCAACCCTATGATTTCAATGTTTTTCGTCGCTTGCGATGAGGCGTTTAGGACTGCGGTCGACCGTTGCTGTTTCTTAGCAACCGCAAGTTATGGGCATGGGCTGTTGCATGGACGGAGAAATCTCTTCCTAGGAGGAGGCTATCGTCTCGTGAACATTTAGCTTAGGATGAATTGCCTAAAAAGATGCTGTGCTCCCTAGATGGCATAGATGGATTTATCTGTGTAAAGTGAGGGCACCCCTGCTATCCATGCGCTTGAACAAATCACTCACAGGCGAAATTATACTCCTAGCTTGGCGCATTATGGCAATGGTGAAGATTATCACCGGAAAATAAATCCTTGCCTTGTTCAATTAAACGTAATGCAGATGCCTGTCTATGGCAGTAAACCAAACATTTTGACAAGAAACGTTTTTCTCGTGAGCGGCATTTATTATTTTCTTGCTCTGGGCTTGGTAAATTATCAGGGCGAAATGGCCCCGTCAGGCTGATGCCGCATTCATCGCGCGTCGTCAGATATAATACTTTATCTAATAAGCGACAAGGGTGAACCAAGCCAACCTGTGTGCTACAGTCGGCAATGGAAGTGTGAGGTTGTATTCTCTTGTTGGCAGAGCATAGCCACAACTGAATCCCACAGTTGCAGCCACGAAAAGCCAATTCAAAATTACACTTTATTTTATACTGCGAATAAGCTGGGCAGTTGGGCAGAAAATTTCGCCTCAATCAATGCCTTTCTTTTCCGATCATCCAGAAGCTTTCACCAGAGGTTTCAGATCATCCTCCCCATGACCTGGTAAAAATAGCTGAAGCAAAGACTTCCCCAACTCAATTCAAGCGATGTTTCGCATGTCACTAGTGTCGTCTGATTCCACGGAAGAGCTCGGGCTACCGAGATCTTGATCTTCCAACGGTGCTGGGTTGGATCTGGAGCTAAAATGAGACACTGCAACTCTGCTGTAGATCAATGTCCTGACAATGATCTTCATTCTTGTAGATCAATACCAAAAAGGTGTAGCAAGATGCCATCTTCGGTAACAAAAGCAGTTCTATATCAATTTCGAGGCGCAGCATCAGTAGTCACGAGGTTGAAATTCCTGAGCTTTCAATTGTGTTGATCCTATCTATCTAAGCAGAACTGCCCTGATTTTCTTACTATAATACAATGTCAGCCCAATACTCCATACCCCACGCCACGTAGTAGGACATCCATGAGAAATCAGCACCATATCCCATTCCAGTAATATACACGTCCATACGAGGTCGCCATCTATCATGGGTTCATCTTCTTCCAAGACTGCGTATTCAGCTAACAACACACGAGGGGCATCAATTACTGCGTACGAATTATCGAGTGCCCTGACTGATACCTTGAGCGAGATCAACCTCAATGGTTAGTTTTAAAAATCTAGCTAGTCTATGTATTTGACTTTGTTGTTAGGTAGCTTGAACGAGCAACTTCGACAACTGCTTGAACGCCTAGATCAAGAAGCGGCCAAGTACACCAATTCCAAGGTCAGCGATGACGAATCAACAGAATGGGACCCGTGAGTCTTACTATTCTCCTTCCGAACCTCACATTATAACTTGATTCCATAGCTCTGAAGTTGATGTTCGGCTCATATCCGCGGCGTGGCAGTGTGCTCGTGGGACCTATGACCTCAAAAGCACCATGGCTGATACCAGCTACTGCACGTTTCGCCGTGATCAAGCAGTCGACAGCTCCTTTGCTGGAACCGTCAAACTCATCACTTCAACTGTCGTTGAAGCAAAGACAGGTTCAGGAACAGTTGATCCATTACCAGTTCTGGTGCTTGCGATACGTGGGAGTGCCAGTAAGATGGACCACATTGTTAACGCCAATGCCCAGCCCAGGGTAACTGAAGGCTTCATTGTAAGTTTCTTTTCATCATTGCTCTGAGTCAAGAAACATTGCCAAGTCCATCTGCCACAAAAGTGTACTCGACTAATAGTCGAAGGGGTGTCCCGAGGATCTCAGAGCCCATTCTGGCTTCTTGAATAGTGCACGAGCTCTGGACACAATTGTTGCCGACTTAATCAACAAATACTTGGGGGCTCATGACGTAAAAAGTGTGAAGAAGCCCCATATTCTGTTTACGGGGCATTCTGCCGGAGGAGCTGTATCACAATTGTTATATCTTCACCATATATCTAACCAAGATTCAAGTAAGCTATGAGAACAAGCATGGATAGGGATTTGGCTGACGAGATACAGGCCAGTCTGCAAGATTCTCGTGTGTTACGTTTGGTGCACCTCCTTGCTTGACTCAGCCCGTTGATCGGAAAATCTGTCAACCAAGTGGTGGAACCGTATGCGTCAATATCATCAACGAGTTTGATGTGGTTACTCGAGCTGACAAACCCTACATCTTATCTTTAGTAGATATTGCCAGAGCTATGCTAGACTTGCCACCAAAGACGCATTATTCTGAGCTTGAAACAAGTGAGGAGATAGTCAACGCAGCTCTTGAAGCTACTAAAGACGAGAAACATAGTCTTTCCGATAAGTCTCAAAACTCCCGTATCGAAGATACAAATATCTGGCGCTTTCCGCAGCCTTTCTACCACCATGTTGGAACCAGGGTTATTCTGTTGATGCGATATGTAGAAAATCAGATGAAGCTCAAGGCAGTTGAAGTAAGTACCTCAGAGTTCCAAAAGTTGCTATTCTGCCGAGTAGCTGTTCATGGCAAGAGACTCTACGAAGAAAGGATTGGCGCATTGGAACAGGGTCGATTCAACAATCGGTCGGCCTGGGAACTTGGAAGAGACTCTAAGGATAAAATCTTTAGTCGAGGGGAGTCGTAACGAACAATGAACAAGTTATTCTATTTAATCCCTCTTTCACAGAATCTTTCTCTCTGAGCGAATCGGTAGCTTTGTATGATTTCTCCGTCTTGCAGATTCCACAGCCCGATAAAACTGGATATCAGCCAATATCGTATCAGCGAGGTTCTCAGCAAAATCTGAAGTCAACGAATCCCCAAGAAACTCATCCTCATCAGAACCCTCCAAGGCCGACATGATAGCCTGACATTCCCAGCACAAGCAAACCGTGTACTCCTCCCCAAAACGGATTCGATAAAGAGTCTCAGTTTCAGTATTTCCAACTGCCAGTTTCGATTTCCCAATCTTGTCATCATGATTGATGAAACGACCACAACGTGCTTCCATGGATTGCATGTAAGCTGTTGCTGAGAGTTGGCTAGTGTGCCAGACAAGATCGATATCAAGTGCGGGAACAAGCATCTTGCCAGGGTAAAGTTTGAAAAGCTGAAGATACCTCTCGTATCGTTCAACAGCTCGGCGAAGTGTTCCCTGCAATGCCGGGCTTCTTATCCATAGATGAGCGTTCATCTTTTCGACGAAGACGCGTTGGCGCTCAACGTTATCGACAAGTTTTCTGATGTAAGTAGAGGCATAAGGCTTGCCGATATCTAATGTTCTCATGTGGCCGCTCTTGATAATTGACTTTAGAAGGTCGCCTGAGATAACTGAATCTCCTTCGGGAACTTCCCAGGTCTCCCCAGTGAATTTCCATGTATCACGGATAGTGCCTTGCGACCAGATTGAACCGTGCTATATAGTAATTAGTTCATGGACGCGAGTTAATAGCTTTGTTAGGCAAAGACGCACAATAAGCTTCCATGGAAAATTGACCCTCGGCAGATTGTCCCAGTATTGATTTCGGCAGTAATCCGAATAGTCAGAGGGATTGAGAAGGAAAGCATGCCAGATCATAAGAACATCTTGATGAAGGGTCAGTTACGTGACAGTTTGGAACAAGTGATATACTTACCCACAGGTGGCAGCCATGAGGAATCAATCATCGTTATTCCATATTTTTCATCATTGATGCCATCTTTCGCCCTTGAAGTCAACCAAGCATCAAACTTGCCAGCCCATACCAAAAACCTCTGCGCTGCTTCACCAAGGTACCACGTCCACTTCTTCTCACGCTTGGCCTCCCACGATTCGTTTCTCAATGTAACTTCTTGATTAACGTACTTTTTCAAGCCTTCTACATACTTGCGACGATAAATCTTCTTGGTTGGTTCACCTAAATTGAATGCCTTGTCAAGTGCCTTTGAGTCGAGAATCTTGATTCGCAGCGCATGAAAGACTTCTAGCAATTCCAGATGAACGGCGCATTGCACTGGTGTGGGTAGGTTGTCTTCGTGGGAGTCGTTGAGTTGGCTGAAGATTTCTGGACCGGGTATGATGGGGTTTTCATCCAAGGTAGCGGCTGATGCATAGTAGGATCTACTAATGTCGCTGTTGAGATCTTTGCTTGCCTGGTGTAGTGCACCTAGATTATAACCGATGAGGTGCGACATCTTTGAGTAGGGTCTGGGGATGGACCCTGAGCGCTCTGGGAAGCGAGAATATATGTGCCAGGTCTATCAAGAGGACAATCAATTAATTGAGGCTTGAGTAGCAAAAGAATTATCAGTGCCTGGTTCTGTCAACCAGTCCTTAATATCATCATCTGAGCTGGTCTGCCTTGATCGCTCGGACACGATAAGGTGTCATATGAGTTGAGACGCAGGGCTGAGCGTCATGACATATTGCCCTGGTAAGTACTTCATAACTCTACTAGTTTGATAGAGAACTTGTGTATCTTCTAACCAGGTCTGTTCAGAATAGTCAATTGCTTGGCAAGAGGTATTTTCTACAGGCAACGACCAAAGCCCTTGTCTATTCTCCTCTTAATCTGCCTCATTCGCGGAAATTGCCAACAACTTTGCGGAATTTAGAGGTGGCCAACCGAAGTTCCAGCGACAATCTTGCTGTTTTGGGGGTTGAAACACTCTAGTCGGGCGAGCTGAACTAATTAAGCAGGGTCCTTGCTGGGGCGCAGCATTAGACGAGAAGGCAGTCTGTGAGGCTTTCGATGATGTTTGTCATAAAGACCACACAGTAGTGATGATGCCTGTTTCTAATACATCAGCAAAATACCTCAACGTGTAAATAAGAATCGGTCATGTTCGCTCAATGAATAACTAAAGCATACCGCATGAATAATCAGCGACCATCCTTCTTCTAAGTCACTCAGGATGTCACGATTAAGGCAAAAGGTTCTGCCTGTACTCGCAGTATCTTCATTGCCTTCATCCCATATTACTTCTGCGCCTGACATATCCTGGACCCGAGTGGGCCCTGGGAAAGACCATGTTCTCTCAGAACTTGAGAACCTATACTGGGAAGGCGTCAAAGCCGAGCTTGAGAACATTCTTCGCACTCTCAAAGCGTGGCAGCAGCCAGAGTTCGCTGATGTCTCTATTGAAGATGAGAATGATGATCACATCCATGGCTTCGATACGTTTCTTGACTCAGTCAGTCAACAGTCTCGAGCACATGCTATACGATATAGTAAGTATCAAACTCCCTCTAGTTGCGAAACTATATTAACGGTTCGCAGGGAAAATGAGGCAGCGGCAGGCTCAATATATGAAAGGCTATTCAACTAAACACATGGTGTATGGTGATAAAACCGCCAGGGATGCCCTTATAGATACCATATCAGATCGAATTGCCCAGCAAGAAAGTGATCACATCAAGGCTGATGTCAGAGAGTCAATTCGAGGTGTGTTCCATTATTCTCAAATCATCATGAAATACTTCCTTACACTATTTAGCAAGCACCAAGCTCGAAGGAATGGAGCATCGGGCATGGATCCTGCTCCAAGCTGCTGGTATTTAACATCCTTTCCTATCATCCAGAAAATATGACTGATAAGTTCGATAGGCTTTCTTGATATGGAAAAACTGATTGAGCATCGCCCGCCTCCTGACATGTTTGGATTCTGGAAGAGGCCGGCGATCCCTCAACGTGAGTCTATCTTTAGCATGAGTCGTTTTTAGTTACTAAATCAAGCCAGTTTCACTTGCAAAGTTCAGCGATGATTGGACTCCGAATTTTGAACCTCTTCGTTGTATGCGAAAACAATGCAAGAAAGTTGTTCGAGGAAGTATGTTCATTCGCGATGATGCTGGCTCTGATCCTGGCATAATCTGCGAAGAGTGTTATCGAAATCATTATTACGGAAAAGGTCCATACAAAAAGGCCTACAAGCACTGCATCCTATCAGAAACAATCACCCCTGAGATCAGCAGGAAGATCTGTGCATGTACCAGGATGCTTGAATCCAACGACGACGAGAGTCTGTTCCCCATATCCCGACCAGAAGAACACAATGGCTTCGGTAACGATGTCAGAGAGCAGTGCAAACTTCTCCAACTTGGTGACATGGTTGCCATGGCTAAATACCACGGACTGCAGAGCAGTGTAGGGGTGAAACCCCGGACTCAGAAAGAAATCGAAAAGGCTAAGCGACAGGCAAGAATCGATGAGCAAAACCGCAGGAATACCTGGTCCTATAGATACATGTCATCAGCCAAGGCCGAGATTAGTGACTTTGAAGACGAGGAAGAGCCGAAGCCCAGGAACGAAGCTGGACCTCGGGGTGGACGGCTCAAACGGATGAAGACAGTTCAGGAGATCAGTCTGAATGCAACGGATCGATCGCCTGCTTCAACTAATGTCAGTGTGGCAGAAGAGGCAGCAGAAGACGGAGATATTCCCCCGTTCTTCAGGAAATATGTTGAAAAGTATCCTTATGGAAATGTCCACATGGCACTCCGTGTTGGTCCCCTCGTCATTGAGAACGGAGTCGCACAGTAAGTAACCCTTTTCAGCGGTCGTGCAAGGAGAAACTCACACGTATTATAGCACCAAAGGAGGAGCCCTTGTGTCTCTTCGAGAAATGCCAATCTTCCACGAAGGCTTCCATCTCCAGACGATGCCAGACAGAGACCTCGCAATTGGTGGCGGTCTGGATCGCCCTGTATGGAAACGTAAACGAAAGGCTACCGGCCGTAAGAGGTACAAGGCCATCATGAAGCAAGTTGTCGGTGCACC
The DNA here is from genome assembly GCA_002982035.1 of Fusarium algeriense. Classification (NCBI taxonomy): domain Eukaryota; kingdom Fungi; phylum Ascomycota; class Sordariomycetes; order Hypocreales; family Nectriaceae; genus Fusarium; species Fusarium algeriense. The sequence continues at coordinate 31,602 of PVPY01000311.1, read as the reverse complement.
ATTCAGCCGAGACTACGCTTCACATGATCAAGAACTTTCAATAGTTCGTGATCTCCTGGCTGCCTGTAAGAAGCCGTTTGACGATCCCGGATTACCTACGTCGGACCAGGTCAAGTTACTCAACACATTACTTGAGCCAGTGTTAGAGAAACTCAAGATGCTGCTTAGTCCCAGACTAAAAATCTATCTTCGCAATATCTCAGAGCGACTTTTGGACCAAGATGCTAAGTTGGCTTGGAGTGCAACACACAATAACTGTCAAACATTTTGCAGTTCACTCATAGATAAGGCGGTCTTTCAGCCTCTTGTGTATGGACAACCAGGCGATATATCCTCTGACGTATCCCCTCTTTACACCATGAGCTTTGTATGCCCCGATGAGGGATACAAGAGACGAGGGGTACGAACCAAGTTTGATGTTCCATTTGGGCTCACTGAAGAATACCTTCTCCGCTTCCACTTTGGACGTCACGATGAATCTGATATCATCGATACATATCAAGAGTACTGGTATGACTGGGGCGCCTTTGGCAGCACGCTTTACAAATACCAGGATTTGTATCCTTGGGACTGCACAGAGGCGTATGGGAGATATCCTACCAAATGCGGTGACTGTAACCTTGCCAAGCATGTTTGGGCCTTCCCATTCGATTCATGGTCTATATCTTCTCATCATCTCTCACGAGACCGTCACATGTACGCACCAGCATTAACCGATCAAGACTTGACAGCGGTTGGCAAAGGTGCCACTGCAAGTTCGTGGATGCGCAACAGACTTACAGTCCTCTCAGCTATGTCTGTTCTTCACCGAGCTGCCACAGCCATGGCTCAATCACTCAAGTTCCAAAAGGCTACTGCATGGCTACACAAAAACCTCACAGATAGCACCCTTGATCCATCTTTGGCAAGAGTCAAGCTCGGTGGTATTCACCGTGCTCAGCCATGCAGCCATTACTTCGAAGCGGGGGTCTACAGCCATTACTTCATTGCTCCCTGGGCAACTCTCACTCGAGACAAGCAAATCAAGGCGTATGAACTTCAGCGAGATGGCCGTGCCGGCCTACCTGACATGCCAGGTTATCTACGAAAGCGGCGCTTCGATGGACACATAGAATGGGACCAATACAACTATCTAGACTTCGGAGGCACAAGTCCTTTTCCCGATGTCGACCATCCTATGAACATAGCGCCTCAACATCACCACATAGGTATGGATCAGGTCGATGGCTGCTATAGCGACTCCCACTTCAGTCCAACATCCGAGACGCCGTGTCATGTCTGTTCAAGCGGGTGTGGAAGTTCAACACGCAATGCAGCTGATTGTGCAAGTGGAGAGACTATCAGGATGGCCGAGGCGGCTACTGCTGCTGCTATTGCTGCAGCAAATGCTAGTGCTTCTCATTCAAGTTGTGGAGGGGGTAGTTCAAGCTGTGGTGGAGGGAGTTCGAGCTGTGGAGGGGGCAGTAGTTGTGGTGGTAGTTCAAGTTACTGAGCGTAAGCGATGTCATATAGATTCCATGCTATATGTAACAATATTGGATATTGAACTTTGATTATACCTTCTTATTAATCAGCTTTCCTATGCAGCGAAAACACGCGCAACTCCGTGGCATTTAACACTACATTTCTAGACTTTACACAGCCTCCGAGCATACTTTAACAGTTCGAGTAACTCTTGCATCGGTGAATGACACTTGTGCAGTGTTAACAAAGTCCGTTAAAGTTTAACGACCCCTCTGCAAGTCACTGCTAGTTTCTCAGGTTTCCAACCTCCGATAGGCTATAGCAGGACCAACTTACAATGGAATGATGTGTCGAAACTTGACAATTTGCTTCCAGCCGATTGCTGACACTACTATGACTGCATGCATGTTCATGGTAACCCACCTACCCGCTAATAAGCATGAAAACTTCTCTTTGCATATTCTAGTCACAGTAGCCTAAAGGTCGTCATGAATCATGTTTAGTAGGAAATCTGCCTGTCAGGCTCCCACCCACCTTACGAATCAAGTACTATCCGTTAAAAGAGTCTCCGTTGTTCTTCTCCACTAGTTAAACAGTTCTATCATTTCGCCACGGCCCGAGTGGTTTTCTCGCTGGGCTTGACAAATGGCTAGTTGGGTCCACGGCACAGAGATTGATCTTGAGCGATTTATCACTTCTATCAGAATTTTCCTTTTACAGAATCTTCAATGATCGTGTCACTGAATAGTTGAGGCTGTTCGTCTGTGGTAAAGATTGTTGGTCTCCGTTGACCTACTGAAATACTACACAACAATAACTCAGCACCTCCTCTGTCCCCCTCTTGCTCCTCAAGTGACCATTCTGGGCGGAGTGTATCAAATATCATAAGCTTTTTCAAAATGCATACACTTTAAACACCTCCACCTTTCTTACAACCCTCTATCTTGACTTATCGTCCCACCCTTTCAGAGTCCTTCGGGGATACTCACTCTATTACGCTCATCATGAGTCAAATACAAGTATCCGCCAAGAATGTCCACGACAGCAGGTGACGAAAACAGCAAAGTCTCACAGCATGTGACATGCAAAAAGACTTGTCACGATTGAGTCAGCACGCTTCAAAGTCTATCATCTAGGGTAGGGCAGGGCTTTGTTGTCTCCACCCACGCCACGTGGTGATCTGCCAGGTACTAGTCAGGGCACAAACTACTCTGATTGGCTTTAGATTCAGGTACCGAAAGCCGTTGAGAGGCAAAAGCCCCCAAGAGCAAAGTTTATGCCTCAGAAGCGAGTGAGCGTTGGATTTTCGGTTGCTGCTAGTCTAAAGAGTAAAGTTCTTCTAGTTACGCGTTGGAGGAGACAAACACATGGCTTTGGCTTTGTAACGGGTTCGTGCGGCCCGCTACCAAGAAATGAAGTTTACAGCATCTGATGAATTGTATGACACTATTTTTCAACCACCTTCGTCACAGCTGAGTACCTAATATTCTCATTGTTGAGGTAACTCAAAGACCCAATTATCTTAAAAGCACATGAAGATTGTGTGATTGTACAAGCACTCGATAAACAAATTCCCGCATATGTTGCCTGCATATGCACTGTGAACAAGAACAAAGGTCCACTAGCCCCTATCTTGAAACAAGCTGAACCTGCATTAGCAGCACCACAAGTGCGGTTCAAAGTAACTCGTGGGTAGTTGACAGCCTATCGTGAAAAGTCTGATTGTCATGACTCCATCATACCAAGAACTGTATGAGAAGAAGAAAAAAAAAGACGCAAGGAAAAGAAAGAGATTTCCGACAAAAAGAGGGTGAAAAATCGCGTTGATCATGGTGGGCCTAATCCACAGTTGATTCATTGTTGTATTGGGGGCTATCTCGATCTATGTTGCGTTGGCTCGAGGGTCGAGATCCTTTCGTTCAGAGGATTCGGCGCGATCGGGACGGATTCGAGATAAATGAATCACTTGGCATAAAGGATTCTCAGAATCTGGGGATAGGCGGGGGATCAGCATAATTAATAAAAGTTAAGCAACGACATGCAAACATGAGGGTCAAGTCACAGTTGAACAATAAGCAGGAGAAATGAATATATGTCATAAACTATGAATATATATATATGTTAGAAGGTATAATAGATAGATCCCAAAGCCAAGATCCAGGATCACCCTGGATAGCTGAATTCAGAGCACCGTAAACACCAGGTATAGATAGAATAGGCCCAATTCTATAAAATCAAGTTTTACGCAGAGGTCCAGCTCTCAAATGAACCGAACCACAGGCGATGATACAGCCTAGCTGGAGTAGTCGATGTCGATAGTGAGGCGGACCTGCTTCGCAGGGGTGTTGATACCAACGCCGTCCAGAGCCTCCATGCCACCGAGGTAAGCGTTCTTACCAGTGCCACCAGGGTAGATGGTAGAGCAAGTGTTCTGAGCATCGCAGACTCGGAGACCGGGGATATCCATCTTCTTAGCGGCGGCGACGAGGCAAGAAGCGTCGGCGCCAGACCAGTTGTTGTTTCGCTTGCTGCCAAAGTCAAACTCGAGCCACGAACTGGCCCACTGGTCGTCCGAAGTGGTGGGAACCTCGCCGGTACCGCAGGCGCAACCACCCTGGGAGTCACTGTCGAAAGCAACAACCTGGGAGCTAGAGGCGGCAACGGTGAAGCTCATGGCAACGTTCTGCTTGAAGAAACCGTCGATCTTGCCCTGAGGTCCGATCTTGTTCCAGCAAACGCACACCTTCTCGACATCGTGATCATTCTTGAAGGTGGCAGTGAAGTCGTACTTGTCGGCAACATCATCATCGACTGTCATTATGTTGCATCCGTAGTCGCCGGCGACACCAGTGTTACCAGTGGCAGCAATGTCCTCGAGAGTGGCGCGCTTAGCCTTCTTACCATCACAGAAAAGCTTGTAGCCTGAGCCAGAGTTGTGCTTCTTGCCGCCCTTCTTGGGCTTAGCAGAGGCGGAAGCAACAGGAGCGGGACCGCTGGTACTAGCCTTGGGGACGGTATCGGATTCGACCTTGGGGGAGGCGGGAGCCGCAGGGACAGTGGCAGCAGGGACGGCGTCAGCGGTGACGACCTCGGTGGCGTACTCAACAACGGTGACGGGCTTGTTGGCAACGATGTAGTCGCGCTTGGCGTGAGCACGTTGATGAGCGTGGCCACTAGGATGGGCAGAGACGCCTAGGGCCGCAGCCAGAAGAACAACAGAAGAAGAGACCTTCATTGTGACTGATTTGTGTATATCTTTTTGTAACAGGGATTGCTTTTGGTAATCGGTTGTATTTCCGGAATACTACCTTTTGCCTTTATATAAGGATTGTAAGGTAAGTTGGTTCAAGAGAGTGTTGGCAGCGAAGTGCTGTGAAGGAGTGACAGAAAGGCGAAGGCCGTTATCCAAAGAGGCTGAGGAGTGAGGAGTAGAAGGAAAGACAGAAGGGGGAGGAATTGAGGGTTATAAGGTGAGCAAGGGGTGTGTGTCTTGAGTCTCCTTTCAACCCGAGATGGGTGGCGTGGCGTGGTGTGTGTGGACGCCATGTCTCTCATCTCTCTTGTCGGGCTACGTTCTTCCGTTCTCATTCACGCCCCTGCAATTCAGGTCCGCTTCCCAAGGTTGCTGAACAAGACCCTTGCTGCAATTCCCACATCCCTCCCTTCTCCTTCGGCCAGAACAAGGTTGTGGACCTGGGATGTGGGCGAGCTACCAGCAACGCTTGCACCAGCACCAGTGCTAATGCAGAAACGACGCTAGCACCAAATGCCAAGGTCATGGATCAGGCCCACCACCCTTTCAGTGCAAGTTCAAGCTCTGTGAAAGTCCCAGGGGGTAAGGGCACCCATCCCTGCCAGGTACTGAAGCAACTTCATTGGCCGATCTGACCTACCAGTTATCCTGATTCCGGCATAGCCAACCAGGTCACGACTGTTCCTGGTAGGACTCGCAGAGTCTTTGCTCTGGTCCACTGTCAAAAATTGAACCCGCCAGAGACACCAGATCGCCGGCCGCGTCAGCAGATTATGCCAGGCTTGTTGATGAGATGTGTAAACGGAAAACAGGAACACTTGTTCCAGCGGTAGGCTAGACCGGAAAGAGCTAGCGGACACAAAAAGACGGTAGGGTAATCGCTGATCACCTTCTAGCTCTCGGGTTATTGATGAAGAGCTCATTTACTTCAGGACATTGAAACCGTCCATTCTATTCTTGGGCGAATAACAAGAGTGAATGCCCTGATCCAGTGGTGATCTCTGAGAAGAGATTGTTTGCAACGCCGGGCACTGAAATAGCAAGTGATGCAGTGCCACGAGGAGGAACATGCAGCCATCTCATATGTTCGTCCAGTGACTGTGTTTCCGTCGGTGAAGCGCTTGCACGCCTGCATACGTGCTTGCACTTGCATATTATTGTGCCTTGTTGGTGTCTGACTGGGCAATAACTGAGGCGTCGTATGTCGTGGCAGCTATTATCAATGCGGTGAATCGACCTTGGAATACGTGGACCCATTAGATCGATGCGTAACTGTATGCTGTTAGCTGCAAATCGTTACCACGATAGCCGTGGTAGCGTGTATGTGTGTTGTGATATGTAACAGTGGACGATGCCGTACAGAGTAGCATTAATTCAACCGCTGTGGCATAAGTTGCCGGCGTTATTTCCCCAACAGCTAAGCAAACCTTCTTTTCATCCGTGCCATCTCTAGCGTCCCAATCGCTAAGCACTGTTGTCTGTAGGTAAAAAAAAGAGGTGGCGCCCTCCCTCACCGTTCGACCCGTCGTTGGCGTGTTTCGTAGTGGTCTGGTCTGTCCCCCAGACGGCGCAAGCGCCTCCTTTCCAAACAATAAACAAAAGGTTGACTGACATGATCAAATCAAATTAAACACTTTCGCTTCCCTCATTGGAATGGTGCCGGCCAGAGGCGCCGTCGACAGCATGCGCATGGTTTCTAGGGGCAGTGGAAATGAGACTGTCCAGCCACTCACGTCTGCGAGGAGGCCTTTTTTCACTGACTCGACAAGGGAAGGCTTGAGCTGAGACATGCTCGACTTGGTAGGTGGTCAAATGCGGCAGATCGGTCTACCACGATAGGGCCCCCGGTTGCATTTTCTACCAAATACCGACAGATATGATAACCTGTCTCTAAAGAACAAAGGAATGCATTTTCCTACAAAGAAGTCTTTCGAAACTTGAAACAGAATCTTCTTTCACATGTTGGACCTTAAAAACCTTTTCCAGTTGCTCACAACACCCTCTCCGGCTGCTGACTGCCCATTAAGGCAAGTGAATCTTATACGAGGCTTACCTACAGTACAACCCCCCCAATGCGAGCAGGGGGTCAAGGGGTCTTGGCCTAGCCGGGTTTAACAACTGGATCGAGAATATTACCCATGAATACTTTAATAATAATCCTCCCCCCGAACGACCAGGAGGTTACCATCAACTGATAATTATTTCCTTGACATGTTACCAATGAACCGGCATTGTAGATTGTTAGACACATAACATTTATGCTTTTAGATTCTCTTGTTGTCTGACACGCCCACATACCAACCAGCATCTTTTGACTCAGTCCATAGCTTGGCTGTCTTTGTCTTATTTCTCAGCAACAGAGCATCATCACTGATTCTAGAAACAATGGGGAAAAGTCCATCATTATGAGCCATTAATTGCCAAGTTAGCATCGTACGTCTCATCCAAATCCTCCCGACGAAACCTGGTGATACTCTTATGTGCTTGGGTAGCTATAGTCATATGTGGAGAGTCTCCGCTTCTAAGTTGCTATTTCTGGCCCTCATTGTTATCTAAGCTATGTTCATCTAAAAATGGATAGGTAGATAGATGGCTAAGAAGATAATCTCTCAGGGCCCTTGACGAGCGAGATTGAGTAAATGCTCACATGAAATGCTGAACGGCTACCACCACATCCTACGGTGTGTTAGAAAGGGGTGGCCGGATTGAGCTTGATCTTCGGTGATAAACCCGGGATCTTCAGTCAAGATTCCGTCCCTAGTCTTTGTCTACTCTGCGTTTGTATGCCATTCTTGTAAAGTGAAATTGAACCGTGAAAGGTTTCGGATGCAAGATCGACCTAAAAGTGAGACAAGACAGCCTGTTGTCGAAGACGATAGGTTGATATATAATTGCGATGGGACAAGTTTGATGAAATATCTCATGATGATGATTAGATCACATTCAGTAGCCACACCCAGCATATCCTATGAGTGTACTAGAGTGTTGCCCCTTTGACGAAAAGCGGCTTCCTCATGTTTACTTCTGAGATAGAAGTCGCAAGCACTATTCACGAATTTTCGCTACTCAGGTAGCATGATATTGTTGAGTATGCTATGGCTCATCTCGGAAGTTAGGCTTGCGCAACTCAGTAACGCTGTAGCTAAGACTATCAGACATGACTACCTGTTTGTTTCAATCTCAGGCGCTTATCATTCAACAAGCCACCTGTGCCGCTATATCGCCACTGACAGTTACCAAATCCTCCCCAATCAAGATTAGGAGTAGCTCCGCATAGCTTCCTCATAACCAGGACCTCCATTCAAATCCCGCCTAAACTTGGCATGGACGTCGAGAACTTGTCTGATGTGGCGCATGCTAAGAGCCTCACCCTTGTTAACGGCGAGATCTTGAGCCGAGCCCACCACGTTCTTTATCTCACGTCCATTCAGAGCTTGCCTCGACAGTAAGTCAAGATCATCCTCTGTCAACGGCTTGACCTTGAGCTTGCCCAGCTTATGAACACGGTCGAGGAACATCTTGAAAATAGCCCGTTTCGCACGTGGCTCGAGATTATCATATCGCAGAGCGATATGAATACGGGACTGGAAGGCTTCATCAAACGTCTGAGTCACTATTGTGTCAGTAACCACATGAAAGGCAAATGAGTTCAGATACGCACCTCTACTCTGTTTGTGGTGAGGAATAAGATTCCCTGGAAATACTCCAACTGCCGAAGGAAGATGCTCACGAGGGCATTGCGATGGATGTCGTGCATGTTGCGCTTTTCCAAGAACACATCTGCCTCGTCCAACAGGAGGATAGCACCCCAAGCATGACAAATGTCCAATATCTTCTGTAACTCTGCCTCGAGAAACCTCGAGTCTGTTCCTAATTCGCCGGCTGATACCATATAAAGCGGGCATTGAAGTAGTTCTCCGATTCCTTCAGCAGTGAGTGTCTTTCCAGTTCCAGGAGGTCCGTGTAAGACAGCTGTCATAATGTTAGCTTCGTTCACCTTGAATATTGAGATACGTTGAACTTACTGACAAGACCCTTTCCTTTGCCCTGAATAACATCATCGATGGTGTTAGCAGCATGGTATTTGCGCGACTTGACAAGGGCTTTGATCAAGTCCTTGGTGCCATCTTCCAGAACCAGAGAGTCCCAAGCCTTCTCGTTCCATTTGATGTCATCGACGCAGGAAACCGCGAATTCCAACCATTGCTTTTCAGAAAACGAGAAACCAAGCACCACTGGCGAGGCAATGAGAAAGTCTTCGTCTGTGAAATCCACAACTCCCATCTCCTCGTCCTTATCGCCTTCCACATTTTTTGAGGGGAGCTCACCGAGTTCGGTGTTTTCGGGCTCATCCTTGATCAGACTCTTAGGGAATCTCACCATATGTACTTCACCGTTATCATCCTTATAGACCTTCTTCACAAACTTGACCTTCTCTGCGTCGTCTGAATCTGAGCAGTCCTCACAGTTCCCGGACTCCGATTCCGAAGTCTCATCCTCGATGATGTCGGGATCCTTGGGCTTGACGGTTGAGACACTGTAATTTGGGTTGATCCTTCGAAAGATCGTTGGATCGATCATGGCCCTGCTGGATTGAATGTTGAACTTCATTACCGAGCCGTTCCTACGTTTCATGAAGGCAATACCTTTGTAGCTCTTGTAGTGGATACCACTCAGCGATGCAAATTTCTTGCCTCGCTCAATCAAATCAAGCCGAAGCTTTTCCTCGTTATGGTGGTACTGAAGCGGATAGCAAGGAAGACTTCTGATCTTCTTGGCGCCCTGGAAACTGTCTATTTCGACCGTTGTATTGCCGTAACCAAAGCGCTTGCCGTCAAATTCCATGTATTTTCCTTCAACATGATAATAACTACCCCTCATAACGCTGTGGTGAAGGTGTGCCGATTCGACTTTAAAAACTCGTGGCTCACTTGCGCTTCCGTAGGTAGTGGTATAGGCCAGTGTATCTGGTTTCCACAAAGCCCAGAGCAGCTCGAATGTGATGAGTCCGTTTTTGAGCATGGGGTAGAGGCTTTCCTTTGTGCTCTCGAAGTCGTGGTCAAGATACTTGATAAGTATTTTGAGATGCTGTTTCTTTTCCTTGAGGAGGTCTTTGTTCTTCTTCCGACTCTTCTTAGACTTGCCGGCAGGCTTGGCTTTTCGCAGCGCCTTCAGATGGTTTCGGAGGTCTTCCAGGTACCTGATTCAATATTAGCATAAGTCACGATACCATCCGCAAACTTATTCATGGGTTTTCAAGCCTTATAATCAATCTGGTGATAAGTGGAATGTTATATACTCACAAGAAGAGGACCTCGGGGTTCATTTTGGGTGTCTCATCCACCAGACTGATGCCTTCCGCATTGCCAATAACGTCCTGTAGACATTCCCGAAGCAATTTGCTCTTAATGTCGACAACAGTCGCTATATGCTTGCCCTCCCAGTCGAACTTTCTACGAACATGAAAGATAAACTCATCATACTGTGAATCAGTGTCTGCGTCGGCCGTATCCTGAAGTTTGAAGTTGTGTATGTCGTTATCCCAAACCTGATCCACGCGTTTGAAGGCAGGACTCTTCGGCTTCTTGCCCTTGGTTGTTATCTCATCAGGCAAGAAGTCGTTAGTGATGTTATCTGGATCACTGATCTGGAGGTCTGGGACTCTCGGATGCAATCCAGGTCGACGTCTGCCACGACTAGGGCGAGCAGCAAGTGATAGGCGAGAACGAACGGTAGATGATGGATCGAGGCCGGTTGCCTGTGATAGCAGAGGATTTGAGGGAAATGGCAGAGAGTAGGACGGAACTGCCGATCCAAACGTGGTAAAAGCGCTTGGGTTTGGATTGGGTGGCTGAGCAAACCCGTTTGGGTTAACTGGTGGAGAGAAGCCATTGGAGTTGCCCAGTTGACGATGGAGTTGTGCAATTTGGAGTTCGAGCGCCCTGAGCTGACCCTCGAGGATCGAAGAGGACTGGTTTTGGTTCTTGGTATTCCCGGGTTCCTCATTGTCAGAAGACTCCGAATCAGAGGAAGCGGAAGCGGTGTCCGAGTCGGATGCAGATTCAGAAGAACTGCCCCTCTTCTTCTTTTTCTTGCTTTTCTTCTGCTTCTTCTTTGACACTTTGGAAGCCTTCTTTTTTCCGGAAACGGTTCCGTTTAGTCTTTCCTTATTCTTATTTGTGCCGTTTACTCCGGCATGCTTTTTGGATGCCAGGGTCGTGGTTTCAGAGGCTCGATCATCATCTGAAGAAGATTCGTCCCCACTGGAATTGCCAGAACTCTCAGCTTCATCTTTTGCGGAAGCTGACTTGATCTCCTGGCTCCTTTCTTTCTTCTGCTGCTTGCCCTTCCTCGAACTAGAACCACTCTTAGCGGTTCTCTCTGCCGACTCTGAAGGATCCGCAGCATGGAGTGTTGGGTCTACCTCATTAACCATAGTCGCATCTGATTCCTGTTGGGTAGATTTCTTATTGGGCTTTGGACCACTCTGACGATCCGAGGGGGTGATTGAGTCTGTCTCTTCCATATTGATCTGAAAGTTGAGTCGCAGCACAAATATCTGGCTGCACTTGATCACTTATGAAGGTGCTGATAGGGAGATAGTTGTCGATGTTCCAAGGCTTTTTTTATAGCCCCAGAGTGGTCAACATGAAAGCAAAGTAGTTAGTTAGGGTTAACAGCATATGCAAAGAGCAAAGGAGGATTCCGCCTGGGTCTGATGCTGACGGCAGGAATCGTCAGCAATCCGGTGAGTTGAGATGGTGCTTGATCGCGCCGCTTGCTGATGGCCGGGGTGGCTCGAAACGTTTCAGCATAAAATACAGAAGGCGTGTGGATAAGAGAGTCAATACTGAGTGTTCTCAGCGCCCGCAGAATAGGATAACCTTGAGTGGTATCGAATGCTTGTATGAATGATGATACAAAAAGGACATCAACGGGATGAGATGTGATGCTTAAAAGGTGAAGCAGGAGGGAGCAAGAGCGAAGAAAAGGTGCGCGCACCAGTCTAGGCTGCAGGCGAAGGTGTGAGGCAGTGAATAAGAGGTGGCACCTGTTGCCAGCGATCAGGCAGATGCAGAGATCAAAGTGCCAACTGCATATTTTACTACCAACATACCTAAGCTTACCTTACACTAAGGTAGGTAGAAAAAAAGCCAAGGCAGGCACCAAAGATGTACCCAACAGCCACAAAGACAATGTACATAGAATCAGTCTGTTCTATAAGAATTGATTGGATGGATGGATGTGGTTCAACGAAAAGCATTCCACCACATGTTAGTCCACATCCCTGAGCTGCAGATGGCAATGTATATGGTTATCCACTCACTACGATACATATTAGGCAGCCAACAGGTTGTTGATTTTTTCCAATTAAGTAAGTGGCAAGTCATAGTGGTACCTACAGTGATACTGAGTTTCGTAGTATTATATGCTAGATTGAGGCTGTAAAGGTCAGTAGCTACCGATTCTTTCGTTGTCGTTTGAGGTTCTCTTTACAGTAAGCCCAAGGTGATCCTCCACCTCCACTACCTCAGTAGTGCTCCCGTCCCCCCAAGGGCGCTAATCCTGTAGTAGGTCTGAGGCCAACACCCTAGGGGAGGTAAAAAAACTTCAAACATCGAGCCTAAGAGACAAAATATTTAGGTAGGCTTAGTATAATTTAGGATGAATTTAGTTGACACTTTGACTAGTTTATTTTCGCCTTCAACTTCAAGGCCTCAAGTCTTCTGACACCCTGAGGGACACCCACCCACCCGTCCATGACAGTTGATCTTCAACTTCGTCAGCCTCAATTTTATGTCTGTACAGTAAATTCAGGGTCGCACTGCAGGCCAACGGCATCCGAACAAACTCTCTACAACTGTAGAAACTCCTTGGCGCGATCTGACCAACAGATGTCCTGTAGATGGCTCCCACTTTTTGTCCAATAGATATCTGAATTCACGCCTGTCCACATGTCAACCGCCTCACCTTTCTTTATCCAATAGCCTACCAGGAGCTCAACAGCCGAACTGGGACTGGTCATGAATCTCTGGCTGTGCAGTAGTAACCCAGGCCTTACTCAAATCACGCCTGCGATGTGGGGGATTATACCGGACTTGCCGGCCAAAAGAGCTTCCTGAGGTCAAGTGTTGAAGGACAGGACCCCAATATTGAGCTAGTAGAATATCAGATGTCAGTAGCCCGTGATATCAAAATGGAGTGCAACACGAGCGGTAAGACGTTTCATCGATCAACATCCCTCGTATTGGTGCGATGTTAAGATCCCAAATACGATAAATGACAGAATGAAACCCGCAAGATGGACTTTTCAATGCAGCAACCCATATGTGGTGCTTGTGTTTGTCGGTTTACATTTTCAACCTTCCTCCGCAGCGAATAGACGCTCTGCAGAATTCTTTAGTACCAACGATGCGTTGGCGATGTCTCGACACCGACCACAACAGGAAGCAGCCGACAAACGCCATCCCGCGGTGTTACTTCATCGGACTGACAGGACGAGAATCGGATGTTGCTTGCTTATTGAGGCAGCAAGTTGAGGGGAGTATGTGCCAGTGCTCCTCAAAATAGAGTCTAATCCAAAGCTGTTGCTATGATGTACAAGATCATGCGACTCGTATGATTGGCACGACGTGCTGTCGCTACATAGGACATTTGAGGAGAAAACCCAACTTGAGCACATCAGACAAAACGAGCTAATAAGGAAGCTGGGGTAAAGTTGATAGAGTCAAGGTACATGAGACGGCCATGCGATCTGATGATGACGGGCTCATTGCATCGACTTATGCTGGGTTTTGCAAGAACAAAGAGTCAAATAGAAAAAATGACCATAATAAAATCCATTTCACATTGTTAATGAACGGGAATTGCCATCAGGGATCGGATCATTGATTCAGCATTGACCATGTTTCCCTGAACAAAAACCTGCTCGGGAACCATAACCCCTCCCAGCTAACAGGATATGAACCGCTACACTATGGACAAGCTCACAAATTTGAGGCATCCAAATTGCTGAAACGTATATCATCCCTCTGATGTGGTGCAGAAACAGGAGATTTTCACATGCATTATTGCCAAGTACAGCCAGAACTTCTCAGGAGCTTAAAGATCATTGCTTACATACCTAGATCATCTTGAATTTCTTTGTAGTCTTGGATGTCCCGCAAACTGCAAGAAAATAAACTATGGGGCCCTAGGCCAAGCTCAACTTGGCGTTTGAGCCAAGCGAGCAGCGAGCATGGGAAGCACGGACGTTCGATTCCATGGGCAGCGTTAGTGGGCCAATTAACTGCCCTCGCGACGTCATCTCAGTCGCAAAGATAGCTCCTCCTTCAGCTATACCGGGTTTGGGTTGGGTAAACCTTGAAGGCTTGTGGAAAGAACTTGGAATGAAATGGGCTAGGTAGAGGATGTGATTCTCTCTTCTCCGTCTCACATTACATTGAGGGGGTTGTCTAGGCTTGACTTCTGCAAGCTGCAATCAGCCGTCAATTGCTGTACAAAGATCCTCTTGAGACAGCATCGCTTCCGGATCCAAATTTAGTTTGATCTGTCGCGACACAGCATTTGCGTCTTTGTTTTGGAGACGGGCAGATTGCAAGACTATACGCGACATCAATTCTCTCCCGGAACCATTCGGCTCCAAAGCTCTTAACTCGCGTTTTCCTTCGCTCACCTGTAATAATAGAGTCGCCCTTCGCATTCAAAGCACATTCCGAGCTGCAGCTTGCACCATGCCTAGCACCTGGAACCGCATCAAGGGCTTCTTTGCCGACGGTACCACCAGCCGACGCGAATGGCTCCATGAGGAGGAGAGAGCCCGTATGTTATCCCATTGAAACGAAAATTGTCCGTTGGCTCACATATCAGTTCTGCCTCGCCATCGGAACCAAAACATCGCATCTGCTACCCCACCAGCTGAGGTTATGAAAGTCTGCCTACGATTGCGACTCTTAATCCGAGAATGTATCCCTTGCGAGCTTGAAGAAAGTGCTATCACGCGATCCCATAGCACTGTCATCACCAAAAAGGTTATACAGGCCGCCAAGGAAGCTGGTGGCCAGAAATACCGAGCCTGCGTTGTACGTCAAGCATACTTCCTTGATGCTCGACACATTATGCTGACTCTGCGTTTTGTAGGTTTATGCATTGCTAGTTAATATGCGATGGTTCAAACGAGAAGCCATTATTGAGTTGTGGGATGCTGATCTCCACGATTTGCGCGCTGTCGCTTGTACTGTCATCGCCAAACAGATGTAAGTTAAACCATGCTTTAATTCTCAATTGCAATTGATTAACTCCAACCAGTATTGAGGGAGAAGAGGACCTCGATTATCTCCTACACCATGTCCTTCTTCGTCGGTACTCTTTCCTCATTGACCAGGTTCCTACAGCGCCAACCAATGTCATTGAAAAGGCCGTGGACTTACACGCAGTCCGAGTCATTGGTTCTTCTGGTTATCAGAAATGCATTGCATATCTCTGGCGTGGCTGGCTGGTCCAGGACGAAGACGATCCCTCCGAGTTTGTTGACTACAAGGACAAAGCAAATCCCAACTTCCTCATTCATATGGATCCTGATCGTATGCGCGCACCTCGCTATCAGAATGCCGCCCAGTTGCTATTTTCCATTATCTATCTTGCTCTGTACACGGCTGCGGTCAACTCTGCCAATGCATCAGGAGTGCTCGATGGTGCTGAGATCGCGCTCTACATCTTCACATTTGCGTATGTCTGCGACGAATGCCTCAAGTACTACAAGGCTGGTTACCACATCTTGGGATTCTGGAATGTTTTCAATTTCATCCTCTACTCGTTTTTGACCGTGTCATTGGTTCTGCGCATCATAGGGCTGGCATACAGGGACAACAACGACGTGCATGGGAAGTACAACGAGCTCAGCTATAATCTGCTTTCTTTTGTTGCACCCATGTTTTGGTCCCGTCTCTTGCTCTATTTCGACAGCTTCCGTTTCTTTGGGGCCATGCTAGTCGTGCTGAAAGTTATGATGAAGGAGTCGCTCATCTTCTTTGCATTGCTCATTGTTGTCATCATTGGCTTTCTCCAAGCATTCATCGGTTTGGATATTGCTGATGACAACATAATGGGGGACACTTGGTTCATTATTGAGTCTATGCTCAAGGCCATCATGCAAAGTCCTGAGTTCGATGGTTTCGAGGACTTTGGGCATCCATTCGGCTTGATTCTCTACTACTGCTTTACTTTCGTTGTCATGGTAAGTTATTCCTAAGTCCTCAAGAGTCGAGTTAACAAAATATTATAGATTATTCTCCTCAATATCCTCATTGCACTTTATAATTCGGCCTATGAAGATATTTACGATAACGCTGATGATGAATACCTCGCCTTATTTGCGCAAAAGACTATGCAGTTCGTTCGAGCTCCTGATGAGAATGTTTATATCGCCCCTTTCAACCTCGTCGAAATCATCATTTCGGGGCTACTGGAGTGGTGGGTACCCAAGTCCACATACGAGTTCATCAACGACTGCGTCATGGCTGTTCTGTATTCTCCCCTTCTGTTTGTCGCGGCCATCTTCGAGAGGCGTGATGCACGAAATATTCGACACAATCGCTCACGAGGCGAGGAGGATGACGATCAGATTCACGAGTGGGAGCAATTTCATGAGGACCTGGACATGGAAGCCGAAGGCTGGACCAAGACTTGTGAGATTGCCAAACCCAATGTAGAGGACGAGCCTGCTGTCATTGAAGTCCGCAAACTACGAGCTGAGATGGATGAACTCAAAGCGATGCTCTATCAACTCACAAACAGTAAAGCGAGTGATGATGAGACCATAACAGGCTCAAAGAGCGGAAAGGCGCCAGCAGTTGAAGATGACGACACCCAAGACACATACGAAGCTACTGAAACCCAAGATGCGCCAGACACTTCAGATACCCCAGAGACAGAGGGAACTTCTGGTGACCAAAAGCAGGGCAAGAAGAACAAGAAGAAGAATAAGAAGAAGGGTCCAGGTGGCTCCGGTAACTAGGGGTCGGGGTCACACAGTGGTTAAGTTGACTTGCAGTATGTTAGTAAGGCATTTTTGACTGAAGGAGCCTTTGCTGATTCTCGTTCGGCTTCGAAGATCTTTGCATCCAGTAGTTTATAAATAAGGTCGAGTAATTGAAACGATTGCGTATTGTGTTATAAAACACGCTCAGTATATTGAAGACATTTAAAATTGTATCCGTAGCTGGAAAGGATAGATTCTGTGGCCATGGAGGTTAACTGCTCCCCGAAGTGATGGAAGAAATAACTGGTCTTTTAAGAAAACTAACTGTTTCGTATCACGCCCTTGAATTGTTGAGGCCTGACGTGACATTCAACAGCAGATTGTGCCATGGCTCTTGTCTGATAGAAAATTGTACTGACTAGGGGTACAACGTCTGAAGAAGTTCTATTCGGCGTGCTGTCTAACAGCAGAGCCATGAAGTTATATGCCCTTTAGCAAACGCCAAGGCAGACTACCTTTCCATACCCATTACACATAGGACCCCGTACCAAGCTTGTACTTGATACTAGCCTCGAGCCGTAAAAGTGTGAGCATCCCTCTGATTCGGTAGACCTTAACATGGATTGAAAACATAACATAAAAATCGGCATTCTTCCTATCCATCAAGTCGCCTATAATCCATTCCATTTCTTCAAGGGATTTTGAAATGGTCTTTCCTAAGCAGATCCATCCTTCGCGGGGGGAAATACTCGTCTGTAGAGAAAACATCAGTCTGTGGATGAGGTATCAGGTAGAACAAACTTACGGGATCGTCTCGTTGTAGGCATTCACATCAGGAGCGACAAATGTGACAAACACCACTCTGGTGAGCTTACTGCCCTCCTCACTCTCAAGGAATTCTCTCACAGTCTTGCAAGCGATCTTAGCGGCAGGAAGGTTTGGAAATCCGTAAACGCCTGTGCTGATAGCGCTGAAGCCAATTGTTGTCACACCATTCTTAACAGCAAGCTTCAGGCTTTCGCGGTAACAGTTCGCAAGACTCTCGTTAGGATTCGCGTCCGCAGCGTACACAGGTCCGACAGTGTGAATGACGTGATCGGATGGGAGGTTGTAGCCCTTTGTGATGACGGCCTCGCCAGTGTTAATGGGACCGATGGTTTTGCACTCCTTGACTAGATCTGGGCCAGCGGCTCTGTGGATAGCTCCATCAACGCCACCTCCTCCTAGCAGCGATCGATTTGCAGCGTTGACAATGGCGTCGAGACGAAGCTTGGTGATGTCACCGCGAATCAAGCCAATGCGCTTGTTGATAGAGTCAGAAGCGGGATAGTCAGGGTCGCTTCTTGAAGAGAGATGGGCTTCGGAGAGTGCAGAATCAGGATCGCGGTAGAGTTGAGTAAGGGTTGGAATCTCGCTGAGGCCTTTGGTGGCGGCCATTGTGATGAATCTTTTGGCGAGCATATACGTAGGAGAGTTGTGGTGGGGTCGTTAATGGCAGTCTCGAGAGACTGTAGATATGGTCAGAGCCGGAACTTCAATGTCAACGAGAGAAAGGTTCGTAGGTAAGTATGAAGGTAGGTGGATGTGTGTGTGGCCTTTCTTCCTTTTCTTTGTTCTTGCAGGTCGATGACAATAGAATGAAAGCAATGACCTGGAGATGGGAGCTCCATGCCAGTGGATTTGCCCTACAGGTGGGGCCTGTTCTGGAAGCTTACTTAGGTACCCACCTTAGCTAGGAAGATGGAGATGGAGGGGCAACATCCACCATCCAGATTGGGCCTGGGCTTGGGGGTTGACAGAAGAAAGAGCTGGTCTTATCTAGGATTTGAAAATATTAATCCTAACTTAAGAAATAATATAAAAAATAAATAATATTATATATAGGTTTAGATATATTATTCTCTTAATTAGTGCTCTTTCTTATTTATGTATCTTTCTGAGATTGGTTAAAATTTTTTTTAAAAAAATCTATAAAAGCCAGCTATTGTTTCTATCACCCCCAAGGACCTCTAAATTTCGATCTAAGCCTCGATCTCGCCTCCACTCGTTAGGGATTAGTCTTCGATTGACGACTAACTGACTTGCATATAGAACTCTAATGGCGACTGGAACGTTCCAAGTCTTCGGGGCTAATGATTGATAGAGTGTTTCGGGCAGGCTGAAAAATCCTATGATCAGAGTTGCGATCCCACACGCTAAGACACATTCCTCGGTCTTCAGTATTGGTGTTTCCAGACGCATGTAAATATCAAGAAGATACATTCCCGAAACTTGATTCCAGTCAATGATAAATTACAGACATAATGACATCATACTAAAACATGAGTTTGAATAATTTCAATACAGAACCAACAATATTTAAACCAAATATGATATCTCTCTCAGGCTACCCATAGCCCTTATCAAGATCCCGGCCTCAGTTAGGCCCAGAAACCCGACCAGCGAACGTGCGAGAAGGCATTCCCCCGAGCAAATTCCTTTCCTTTCTCCTGCGGAGTACCTTACTCTTGGCCTTCTTCGGCTCCAACCCGGAAACGCGTTTCCTGGCCTTGGGGACTTCCATTTTCTTCTTCTTGGAGTACAGAGGTACCCAGCTTGACTTTCGTTTCAAGTCATACCCCTTCTCTATCGCCTCAGACCTTTCGAATGATGAGATCTTGCTAAGCAGCTCCTCTTCAGCATCCGAAAACTCAACGAGTGTGGTTCCGCTACTGCTGCTCTCTCTTGTCCGCTGTGCATCGTCATCAGATACGTCGGTTTCACTGCTGCTATGTTCAAAATCTGACAAAACCGTGGCACGAGCTCCATGGCTTGAGATATCAGCCATGTCAAGATCTGTGCTGTCCCTGCGAGTTGGTGCTCTAGCAGTTTGAACCACAGGTATACCTCCAATAACTGCAGGGGTTGAGTTTTGCCCGAGTTGGAATTGTTGCTCCCAAGCCTGGGCAATGTCTCCCAGAGGACCACCTACTGAAGGAGAGCCATGGTCTTCTACGATTTCCCGAGGATACTCATTGGCGAAGGTGGCCGGATTTCGCATGGGGAGCGAGGCTTGAGCTATGCTTTCGAGATCTACCGTGAGGTTCTCCCGAAACGCATACGGGTGAGGCGTGATGCCATGGGCGACTGGTGGTCCTCCGATAAGTCGATGGTTGACCTCAATGGCAAGGTCTTTTGTATTGCTGGCTACCCACGCAGCGGGCTGGTCAAGTGGATGTAGAGGAAAGGGAGAGTTAATTCCCGAGGAGAAAGCGGCGAATGGAGCGTTGTTCGCATTCAGCTGATTCACGTTACTAAATGGTACCGCCTGATTTTCGAAGCCTATCTGCTGGAATTTTGGGGGAATCGGTGGTACCATGCCAGCCTGCGCTTCTGCTTCTTCCTGTAAGCTTGTCGTAGTACGCTGCAAACGATTCGTGATACGATTGAGCATATCCATTTGTGCGTTGCTCTCTTCCTCCTTCAGCCGATTAGCTAGATTCTTGACCCCCTCGATGTCGAATATGCCTGTAGATGGTCCTCTGATGGTTTTCTCATGGTCATTGTTGCCTCGATCATCATCTAGTGTTCCAGACAAACGCTGAGCAATGCTCAGCTCATCCGGGTCCTCTCCTGGAATGGGCACTTTATACCCACCGAGGCTGAGTAGTTTCTGGAAGCGTGCTTTGAACTCCTTCATTTCTTGCAGTTGGTGCCCTGTCAGTTTCATCATATCCTTTTTGGCCAAAAAGTAGAATCTCTGGTGTGGCTTCCTGTGCGACTTACGTGCCATTGGCATCGTTAATAAGAAGTCGCGCCAGTTGTGCTCATATGTGCTTCTATCCAGATTCAACAGCCGTCGGACGTCCTTAGCTCTTTGGCCGAGGCTCCATATTCTATTGAACCACTCTGCGTCAAACCGTTTGAGTCCTTGGTCCACTAGACCAAGGGGGCTTAACATGTCGGTGATGGTTTGTAACATCTTGTCAACCCGTAATCGCAAATCAACAATATGACCATCGCCAAAGAATTCGTAGAGCGGCCAAGATGCGGTCCCTACCTGGTAAACTTCACATACCATGCTTTCTATATGAGAAAGCTCCATTTCTAAAAGGCGTGTAAAGTCAATGAGCCTAGGTACCAAGCGCTCCTCGTAGACCCTGTAACCGCTGATTTGAAGATATCTAGCCCAATCCTCTGGGTCAGGAGACAAGGTGGCAAGATAGGATGAATGGTTGTCTGGATATCCATTGAGCTCGGCACTTGTGGTCGTCCAGCAGTTGTGAAGACATTCCAGTACATTCTTTCGGTCCTGCTGAGTTGCTTGATACGAGCGTGCTGAAACTTCACAGATTATCATGAGAGCTTCTCTGCCAAGTTTGTGCCAGATTTTGTCTCGCTCGCTCCAGGCCAACTGGTCGGTTTTGAATCGCTCCATCATGAAATCGAATTTGCATGCTTCAGTGATCAGATTGTTCAGATAGTTCTTCAGCACGAGATTTCTCCTGTCGCTAATCTTGCGCGTGAATTCCCTCAGCCAGTCCTTGTCGTCAAGCGTGCCTAGAGTAGCCTCATCAAAGTCATAAAGGTCGTAATCCTCATCCTCCGGGTAGTAAGTGATTTTGTGAGGCTTCTTCGATGATTCTCTCAGAGCAGCCGTTCCGTATTTCTCCATTGCAACGTCCCAGAAAGCTTGTGTGAAGTATTTCTGAACGTCTTCGAATCGAACAAAGTGGCAGATCTTGATATTTCGCAACAAAGGGTACTCCAGGTGAGGGATGTGGTTGGTAACACCATCGTGGTATTCACTCACAGCTAAGAGACCAGCCGCTGTCTGAAGTAGTACGGGCCTCTGCTTACACGCATCTACTGCAAACGACCAATAACCGCCTCCCAAGACCTATCGAACAATTTCATTAATGACCAAAAATCAAGGTGTTCAGGCAGAGTATTCGCACTTACATGTGATTCAAAGGCATGACCAACTTCTGAGTAGGGGTCGTTCTCGAAATAAGGCTCTTCATGAAAATCACCATGTTTCAAATCACGTATGTTACTCAAGAGCTTCGTGCAGGCCCAGACTTGACGAGGTCGGACAATCCCAATGGAGACTGGATCCGTTAACCACTTGGCGGGCGCATTGTTAATTGCATGCTTTTCTAGCTATTAGCTGACAATAGCGATACACAAGCATGGTGTAACTCACCATCATCTCGTGAGTTATCGTGGTTGCAAGCAACAGACTGGCCATCATCTTCTCGCTATTGGTGTACGTGTCATTGATCAATGGCCAAACCAACTCAGCATCGATCTTGCAGTTTAATTTTTTCCCAGGCGGATATGAGCAAAAGCCGTATGTAGTGCCTGGGCAGTAGCCTCTTTGTTGTTTTCCTGCACATATAAAGCCGGTGGATAGTTCCAGTTCTAGTATTTGTAGCAGGCTCTCCCAAGTGGCTGATGTGGCATCGATACCATTGTCTTTTACATCCTTTGCTCCAGGGATTCTAGATGGATGATCCGGGTCGAGCTCTCGCACAAACTTAGTTTTTCTGTCTCTTGTTTGCCCATCCTGGTTCTGGAATAGATTTTCGTCAACCCACAGTCTGTTCGTAATATCCTTAAGACCCGTGATAAATGTGTCATCCATTACGAGAAACCTCGTGGCGAGTTGAATAGCCGGTTGCATCGCATCCCACACTCGATCGTTGGTCTTTAATAGTTAGCGTCATGAGTCGGAGGTCTTGATTCTATACACACCCTTGGATTCCATTCTTCACGTTTTCCATTTAGGGTATACATCAAGCGAGGCTGATCGGACCTCTTACCATAACGATGGTTGTCTACCCATCGATCACGCTGGAAGAGCCTTCAAGCATGGATTAGTGAAATCTGAGTAATCGATGTATTCAACTTACTCATATATTTGACCTTTGAGGCCGCCAAGGTCCGCATCACACATTGGAAAATACCCGTCCGCTTGTATCTGAGGTTTGTTAGGCAAAGGCGATGGAAGAAGAAAAAAAAAAAAAGGGAAAAAGGCATATGAGCTTGAATACTCACTTCGTCCATGGTTAAGCTTCCGAAAAGGATGGTCTGCCAGTTTTCATCTAGAATCAGATCTTCATACTGCTGCATGAATTGTTGCTCAGTTTCATCCAACTTTTGCATATCCGGCCTTGTCCTCTCCATGTAATCATCCACATGCTCGTTTGCTGCTTTTGCTAACTCTTCGAAGCGGCCAAACAATTGCTTTCCATTTTGAATATCAGTGCTGGCCGGGAAGAGCTTTCGACTCTCAGCTCGTGTGGGTGATGTTCTAGAGCGGCCATCGGTTCGACCAGGAAAGATACCAAATCGCTGAGCGTATATAGTTGGCTTCCTGAAATGGTCCCGGGGCAGCAGAGCTGGACGCAGACGGTCAAGCACATTATCTTTGATGTCAAAGATGCTCGAGTCCCGTCCAGGGCCTTCATCCTGCCAGTCCGGATCTGTCCAAGGAGGGTAGTAATGAACGTGATCGAAACTCCCGCTCGGTGTTGGGTTTATGTTTCCTGGATTAGAGGCCATGGCAAGGTGTAAAGAAAGGAATATTCAGCCACAAGGGAGAATAGTCCTGTCGTGAAGAAAAAATCCTTCAGGTAGATATATCTCAGGAAGAAGTTCAAAGGCAGGTCAGACTCAGTGGACCATCACGTTCAATATAAGGTCCATACACAGATAAAGTGATGGGGGTCATGAGGCTTTTGGTAGAAGAGCTTTCCTAAAAAAAAGGGTTACATCTTGGACAAAGACATCGTCCTTGAGAATATGGCCCATAGCATACGGAATGGCTTGAGTGTCAAGATAGCTTCTCACAAACTCCCTTCGAGACCGGGGTCCTAGGCGCCAAGACTTGGGTAACAAAGCTTTATCAGCCATGAGGCTGTGGCGAAGCTATCACAGTCCCCATCTTTGGGCCATACAAGGGCACTTTCTGGGTCTTGTTGATAAACAAAGAACAGTGTGTTGGCTGTCAAGGCCATGTTTGGCTAATGCCAGTAGAGGTTTTCGTTCAATCAAGTCACCAACCTCACATCAGGCAAAAGAGCTTGAGCAAAAGAGAATCAGTCAAGCCTAAGCAAAGCGTCTTGACAGTTCTCCATGAGTTTTTTTTTTTTGTTTCAAGACCTCGTGCTTGCTCAAAAGCGTGGCCATTCGAAATTAAAGAACTTTCTGGGGTAGCAGGGTAGGTAAATAGAGATAACACAGATGATAGTGACTGTCGGTGAGCTGTGGGGGCATAATCCGGGGGGTTCCCGGGGCCCCACGATATTGATCTTAGGTGTTTAGTGAAGCTTAACTACGAAGTCCTCGTGGTTCCATTCATCGAGAGAAATGTCCGAGTATCTCTCTTTGTTTCGCGACCCCTCGGGGGCATCCATCATTCCCGTGTACACCATTTCTTTGTGTCTTCTAATGAAAGGGCAGCAGCCACTAGAATAAGTGCCGTAGCAACGTGGCAGAGAGAAAGGCTAGGAAATGCAGCATCCTGTGTGTAAAGCCGGTCCCACCAACCATGATCAACTAGGGTCGAGGGGCAGAAACCCGAAGAGGACTAGGGTATATACATCGACTTGAACTCGGCGTGGCCGTTGTTTGTTGGGTGAAAGCTTTGATGCAACAATATAGGCCACCCCAAAGCGATGGGCTGAGAATATTGATCGTGGTATTTCCGTCATAAAGGGAGATAAGGGCTTTACTGTTTCGGTTCTTCTGGTCCCAACCTGGCCCTTAGGCCTCTGAGTGTTAGACGTATGTAACAGAAGAATTTATCAGGTTCATAATGTCCAGTAGGCCCAGGGTGCCAGCTTGTCATTCTTCTTTCATATACCAAGAGTGCGACATAACTGCATGTTGATTGCATGTCGACTTACTCTTCCTTACACTGCAAGAACCCTTTAGCCAACGGACAGTTACTATTGTCTAAAGTTCTATTGACAGGGCTCTATTGCTTCAGAGGATTTCTAATATATAAACTTACACCGTGATTTGAGGAAAGGCAGAACTGAAAGTAGCCAATAGCTGTATAAACTATGCTTTTTGAAAATATGAAACTTAAGCGTCGCGGAACTTTACCAGATAGGATAACCAGGTTTGTCAGTTCCGAAACTTGGCTCGATAAGACATGCCAGCCAGACGGGTTTGACGGGTGTACCGAACAGAAAACCGAGTCAAGATGCTCCCTAGGCTTCTAGGCTGAAGTATGAGGTACGAATACGGAATAAAAGCTCATCAGACACTGGAGTAGTTCTTTCGTCACTTGCCACAGATATCAATAAGATCCACGGTGATACTGTGGCATACTTTTATTAGACAAAGGAAAATTTTAGTTATTGCTACACTGCGCAGCTAATGACCAGAGTTCATAATACTGCTCAGCAACTAGACAATTTGCCCCATGACGCCTGAAGAAACCTAATGACTACTCTCAATTTAAATTGATTCCTTAAACTTCTACAATCACATACTCACTTTCTTCCAGGTTGTCAAGGAGACGGCGGGAAGTGGATAGCTCAAGTAGGCAAAAATATTAGTGCAGTGAAGCCTTGCAGCCTTGATAGCAACAAATGATCCGACAAAATCCGCTATTGGGTACCAGAAAAGAGCCCGTGATGCTTTTCTATG
Source organism: Fusarium algeriense (assembly GCA_002982035.1). NCBI lineage: Eukaryota > Fungi > Ascomycota > Sordariomycetes > Hypocreales > Nectriaceae > Fusarium > Fusarium algeriense. Next base: position 6,262 of record PVPY01000311.1, on the reverse strand, counting down.
GAGATCTGTCCTGGGCATTGTAGCCTTGGTGCAAGAAACGTAGATTTAGTAGATAGAATCAATAAGAACAAAACATCATGAGGCAAGAGTCGTACTCCTGACCTCAGATAAACTGGATCCCGTACATCTTGACACATTTTGCCTCCTTCGCTCAGGCCAAGCAGGGCAGCAAAATACTGTACGTAGAGAATCCGCTAGAGGTAGCGTCGGAGATGCCTCCCAATGCTTTTCGAGATATAAACTCTCACCGCCTTCATCCACTTACCGTATTTGGTTTAGCTCCCACGCTGATAAAACCGATAAGCTGAGTCGCCGCCGCAGACGAGTTAGAAAATTGGAGGGGCAGGAGGGGTAAGCCAGTGGTTTTTTTGAAAATTTTGGTGCCCAGAGGCAAACTATGTTCGAAAAAATTTGTGAGCGCATAAAAAATTGGCCCCTCTCTTCTTTTTAACACTCCGTCTCCCTCCCTCCATCCTCTTACTCCCATTCTCTTTCTTCCTCCTCCATCGATCTCCGGTCGTCCTCCTCCAGACGAACCTCTCTTACTTTCTTTATTCGCGTTCTAGTTTGTTCTTCGGACTCACCTCCTTGAACGAACACCGCTCCCTCATTCAAGAGGAATTTACCATCATCGCCGAATAAAACAGAATCGACTCCTCCATCGATCTCTGTAACCTCGACGACCTCTTTTCCCTATACCCCATTAAGAAAAAAGAAAAACCCTATACATCGACATTATGCCTACCGAGAACCAGCAGTCGATCAAGGTCCTGGACGAGCTCTTCCAGAAGCTCACCGTGTCCAAGGAGTCCGCTGAGATTAAGGAGTCTTCCAACGAGCTGGCCTCTTTCATCAACGGACGTATCGGTGACCAGGTCGTCCCTGATAAGTAAGTCTAAACCCTTCTTTGCGATGCCATCATTCGGCTTTTCCCTTGGACCATTATTGGGCGCCCGGAGGCTTGGGTCTAGTCTCTACACTAGGCACTCACCATTTTTTTCGCCCTCGGTTTTCGTCTCGATTTGGTACAGTCAGCATTCGAAGTTGATGTGTCCCATGCATGTGAGACGAGGACCTGGGAGGCGGCCTGAGTGGACAGTATCTGGCGTCGGGCAAGACGAGTAGCAGAACTTTTTCTGCCTTTCGTTTGCCCCTCCACCTATTGGGCGCCCAATCTTACCCCGCCAGATTTGGGCGAAGTGCGATTTTGCGCTAGACCCATTTTTTGGTTGACCCCCTTCAGCGAAGCATCCACATAAAAAATTCTTGGGTAATCTTTCATGTGCTAACCATTTCTGTCTACAGTGTCATTGAGGGCCTGAAGAAGCAGCTCGCCAACAAGAAGGACGCCACAGCCCGTGAGAAGGCTTGCGTCGCCATCGAGGCCATTGCTTCCCACTCCGAGGTCTCCGCTTCCGTCGAGCCTTACCTTGTCGTCCTTCTCCCCAGCGTCCTTGCCGCCGTCGGCGACAAGAATGTCGCTGTCAAGAATGCCGCCCAGAGCGCTGTTCTCGCCATCGCCGGCGGCATCAACGCCAACGCTATCAAGGCTGCTCTCCCCTACGTCATGGAGTCTATCCGAAACGCCCAGAAGTGGCCCGAGAAGATGGCTGCTCTCGACTTCGTCGAGACTCTTGTCAAGAGCTCCCCCGCTCAGATGGCCTACCGTGTCCCTGAACTCATTCCCGTCATCTCCGAGTCTATGTGGGACACCAAGAAGGAGGTCAAGGAGCGTGCCTACAAGACCATGGAGCAGCTTTGCCAGCTGATTGTCAACAAGGATATTGAGCGTTTCATTCCTGAGCTCATCAAGTGTATCGCCAAGCCCGAGAACGTCCCTGAGACCGTTCACTTGCTCGGTGCTACCACTTTCGTCACTGAGGTCCAGGAGCCTACTCTTGCCCTCATGGTTCCCCTTCTGGATCGTGGTCTAGCTGAGCGCGACACCGCTATCAAGCGAAAGTCCGCTGTCATTGTTGACAACATGTGCAAGCTCGTCGACGACCCCAACATCGTTGCTCCTTTCTTGCCCAAGATGATGCCAGGTCTTCAGAAGAACTACGAGAACTTGGCTGACCCCGAGGCTCGTGACAAGACCAAGCAGGCTCTTGACACTCTCACCCGTGTCGGTGACATCAAGAATGGTGTCATCCCTGAGGCCCGCAACGACAGTGCCATCAACGTCATCCTCCCCAAGGTCAAGGCTGCTCTCTCCCCCAAGTTCGCCAACTACGTTGAGAAGATGACACCCGTTGCTGAGTACATCGCTGCCATCGCCGGCCAGCTTGTCGACGAGAAGGAGGCTGAGTCCACCATCTGGGTTGACAATCTGAAGGCCTATGTCTCTGTCATCTCTGGTATTGACAACTCTGAGTCCATCGTCGAGACCATCCGCAAGACTGCTCTCCCCGGTGCCGTCGCCGAGGCTGAGGCTGAGGAGGACGAGGAGGAGGGTGAGGATCTTTGCAACTGTACATTCTCTCTTGCCTACGGTGCCAAGATTCTTCTCAACCAGACCCACCTCCGTCTCAAGCGTGGTCAGCGTTACGGTCTTTGCGGTCCCAACGGTTCCGGAAAGTCCACCCTCATGCGCGCCATCAACAACGAGCAAGTTGAGGGTTTCCCCAAGCAGAGCGAGGTCAAGACTGTCTTCGTCGAGCACGATCTTGACTCCGCTGATACAGAGATGACCACCATCGACTGGACCATGAAGAAGCTTGAGGAGGCTGGTGTCACGACCACCCAGGCTGATGTCGAGAAGCAGCTCACCGAGTTCGGCTTCACTGAGCAGATGATCAAGGGTGAGATTAGCGCCCTTTCTGGTGGTTGGAAGATGAAGCTCGCTCTGTGCCGTGCCGTCTTCGAGGCTCCCGATATTCTGCTTCTTGACGAGCCTACCAACCATTTGGATGTGAAGAACGTTAAGTGGCTCGAGGATTACCTTATCAACTCCCCTTGCACTTCCATCATCGTCTCTCACGACTCTGGCTTCCTCGACAACGTCTGCCAGCACATCGTCCACTACGAGCGCTTCAAGCTCAAGCGCTACAAGGGTAACCTGGCTGCCTTCGTCGCCCGCAACCCCTCTGCTAAGTCTTACTACGAGCTTGGTGAGTCCGAGATGGAGTTCACCTTCCCTGAGCCCGGTTTCCTCGAGGGTGTCAAGACCAAGGCAAAGGCCATTCTTCGTGCCACCAACATGTCCTTCCAGTACCCTGGTACCTCCAAGCCTCAGATCACCGACATCTCCTTCCAGTGCTCTCTAGGCTCCCGTATTGCCGTCATCGGTCCTAACGGTGCTGGAAAGTCTACCCTGATCAACGTTCTCACTGGTGAACTTATCCCCACCGCCGGTGAGATTTACCAGCACGAGAACATCCGTATCGCCTACATTAAGCAGCACGCTTTCGCTCACATCGATAACCATCTCGACAAGACCCCCTCCGAGTACATCCAGTGGCGATTCCAGACTGGTGAGGATCGTGAGACCATGGACCGTGCCAACAAGATCATCACCGAGGCCGATGAGAAGGCCATGGACAAGATCTTCCGCATTGAAGGCTCTCAGCGTCGTGTCATCGGCATCAACAGCCGAAGAAAGTTCAAGAACTCTTACGAGTACGAGTGTTCGTTCGCTCTCGGTGAGAACGTCGGCATGAAGAACGAGCGATGGACCCCCATGATGTCTGCTGACAACGCCTGGTTGCCCCGAAACGAGCTTCTGGCTTCTCACCAGAAGATGGTTGCTGATGTTGATATGAAGGAGGCCCTTGCCTCTGGTCAGTTCCGACCTCTGGTCCGAAAGGAGATTGAGTCCCACTGCGCCAACTTCGGTCTCGATGCTGAGCTCGTTTCCCACTCTCGCATGCGTGGTCTGTCCGGTGGTCAGCGTGTCAAGACTGTCCTGGCTGCTTGCTCATGGCAGCGACCTCATCTTATCGTCCTTGACGAGCCTACCAACTATCTCGACCGTGACTCTCTTGGTGCCCTGTCTAAGGCCCTCAAGAAGTTCGAGGGTGGTGTCATCATCATTACTCACTCTGCCGAGTTCACCAAGGACTTGACTGAGGAAGTCTGGGCTGTCATGGACGGCAAGATGACTCCTTCCGGCCACAACTGGGTCCAGGGCCAGGGTTCTGGTCCCCGTCTCAAGGCTGACGATGGTGACGAGGAGGAGAAGTTCGATGCCATGGGTAACAAGATTGTTACCACCAAGAAGAAGGTTAAGCTGAGCTCTTCTGAGGCACGAAAGAAGAAGAAGGAGCGTATGGCCCGCCGAAAGCGTGGTGAGGAGGTGTTCAGTGACGAGGATGACCTGTAAACGCATATCCCCCGACACTTTACTCTACCATGTTTTGTGACGACTTCTCTTGATGACTACATACCATTTTCCTTTGTCATGCGTTGATCAAAAAAAAGTTACGGGTGCGTCTTTGGTAATGGATGACTGCACTTTTGGCTTCCCGATAGACGGAAAGCTTTGTTAGACTACCACCATGGAGGAACGAGGAAATAACATGGGGGATTGGAGGATCCCAACTGTGTTGAGCCCTCGACTTGGTGGGTTGGAGGTTGGCAACTAGTTAGAGCCAAATAGACTTGATTACGATCAATCTGTGTCTTGCCATTGATGTGAATACCATAAGTTATGTGTTAGCATTGGATGATTTGACACCTTTCTGTTTGAGCCGCCACTGCGTATGTATGTGAAGTCAAAGAATATCGACGCGCACGTTGCAACCAAACTCTAGGATAACGATGGTTGCCTCAAAAGATGGCGATCATTTGTGCCGTTCGTCAGGCATTTGACATTTAGCAGAGTTAATACGTGTACAGCACAGCGTGTCATAAACCATGTTTATGCCTTTGAACAAGAGGTAACGCAATAACAACAGATTTAAATAAAAAACTTCAGCAATAACTACAGGAATTGGCAAAAAGGCAAAAAGAAATATCTGATGAGACTGGGACTCGAACCCAGGAGGATTGCTCCACCAGGAAATTGGTGTTAAGGTTGACCTTAACCTGGCGCCATAACCAACTCGGCCATCTCACCGAATCTGTTGATGTAAGACGCAGCAGTATTCTCATTCAGGTTCCGTACGCCGCCTGATGTGCAAGTAATCAGACCTGTCAAGCTACCAGTATATCATGTTTTGATTGTCCGAAGCACTCGATCGGGCACTTGAAGGCATTTCACTAATGGAGAATGCGATTTAAGTTCAATAATAGTTCATCTTGACCCAAGTATATTTCTATTGAGCCTTGCCACAAGGTTTGTTGTCGCAGTTACCACGTTCGACATAATCCACGTATCTACTATAGCTACCCACTGCATTAGTATAACATTGCCATATAATCTATCAGAACTACACCGGAAGGCACAGGCGCATTTCAAGAGTAGTAAGTGGTATCATACTATCATGAAGTATATGTACTAGCTCTTAGAGCTGCTGCAAGTGGTATGATAGAATTCAGGGAGAGAAAACTTGGCAAGTTCATGATTGGAACATACGGGTTGTAACTTGTGAGCATTCGCCTCATCGTACCCTTTCGAGTTCATTATCAAAGCACGGCCATACGCATCACTAACCCTGTGGTTAATCCCTTGTCTTCAGACCTTGACGCCCAGCTTCTTAGGATCATGCACCTCGTCGTACGTAGCAGAACTCCAGGTTCGCTATGTGGTCCTAACGTTAAAAACTCCTCCACACTATTCACACTCATCACTTCACTCCCTGGAAGGTATATCAATGTATGTGTATACATTCTTATCTCCTGCTCTTCCTGGCCATTTCTACCAACGTACGATTTAACTTTCAGCTTCCGGTCAAGCCAACCCGACTCCCCGGCGCCGAAAGCCCCACCACCGCCGTGCCTCCCGGCCCGTCCGTCTCCCACTAATTCCCAACTTCTCCATCCCAATACCGGCCCGACATTATAAGCGCGAGCGTCAATGTACTCTATCCCAGTGGTATACTTGCGGACGGTGCTTCCACGGGCAAATGGAGATAGCTTAAGGGGCCGATCCCTACATACCAAGAACCCCTGAATAACCTTGTTAAACACCAAAACAGACATACAATTCCGTCTACAAGGTCTCGAATACCGGAATGTCAATTCGGTTTCACGGCTTTATACTCCGTGCCTTGTCTGTTAATATCAGTACATAAGACCCTGTACCACTGATAACTGCTTAACTTATCGACTCCACAACCTTATCACCTTCATCCCTGCTTATCATCACCCACCCATATCAACT